>JAGDQP010036082.1:4223-14671 GCA_022664845.1 Lepisma saccharinum | reverse complement strand
ACGTTTATTCCTGCTAAGGTCGATTGGTTGAATCATAGATTATTCAAGTTAAAGCTGAAATTCTACTAACAATCGCAAAGGCTCCGGTCCCTTGATAGCGTTTTAGCCACGCAAGTATTATTGTTTTATAAAATAGGCTGGCAACACTGACAACTGTAGTGCTTAGGTTCAGGAAAATCCGCGGTACTTGTGTCGAATAATGTTTATGCTAAGTTTGGCGCAGCTAGGTCTAACTGAATAAAAGCAATTTGAACAAATGATTTTTTAGCAACGGCTGGCAACACTGAATCAATGCACCAATCAGAACGATTCCAGGAGCCCTGAGCTAGTTTAGTGGAGACCTTTCGAACGACACCACAAACATCTCTCTACACCTTGTATAAATAGTTCGTGAGATTTAATTTCTGGACACGGGCGGACAGACGGACAGAATGAGCGGGATTATAAGATTCCTTTAGCTATAGCTTCGCTATCAAAGGAGCCAAAAATGGCCTAAATGCTCTTGGGCCATACAGAAGGGTATATAAATCAATCAACACTCATCGCTAATCCAGTTACGGTCAACCAATGCTTATAAAACAGACAGGTTGCCTCACACGTGAAATCTCCAATGAAATTTTGCACAGCGAGGTAAGTCGGGTGAAAATACAATATTCAATTGTGACTTTCGTATATTGCTATATATTTATATATATTAATATTGTTTTTAATATGGCCTTCGTTATCCTAAAATAAATACTAGTCTGCAACGATATTAGGTTTGACTGGTTGCAGAACACTTTAAGATTTGCGTCACAACACGTTAGCTTGAGAAAAAGTATCCGAACACCGAAATAGCTCGAAAAATAAATAATAAAAAAATTAAAGACATATTTTGGTGCACACGCAGTTCGAATGTCAACCATTCAGGAAAAAAGTTTATTTAGAATTAAGAAAAATTTGTTAGAACAGAGCTCACACAAATCTTTATTTTTTGAAAGCAAATAATAATTTATTTAGTTCGGTTGTCATTATTGTGAAACACACGAGAGAAAGTAAATATATTTTGAGAACAAGACATGAGCACGTATCTCCCATTCCGAAGTTTGCAACGCTATGGAGAAGCCAAGTAAGAGATATCTTTATTGTTGAAGGTAGAGAAAGCCATTTTTAGTATGAAACTTACAATTAGAAATATTAGAAATAAATTTCATTCGTAAATTACAGAAATATATTTTCTTAAAAAAAAAAATGTTTGAAAATATTAAAAAATGCTATTTAAAACTTCACTACATTAATGAAGCATTAGAAGAAGAAAATTATATAGAAATTTAATTTGTAATGAAAGAATACGTGGATAAAGTACTTAGAGGGATGAAGAAGGAAAAATGTCCAGGAAAAAATGGACTCACAGGAGAGATAATACTTCGACATGAGCCAAAAATTCTTAAAGGCGGTAAAGAAATCAAATCCAGTTCAATTCAAAGAGAGAGAGAGAGAAAAAAAATTAAGAGGTGGAGAAATGAAAGAAGAAATTGCTAAATTGTTCTGAATATCCCTCAGGAACATTGTTAAGTTAGAACATTGTTATTATTATTACTATTCTATTGTATAAGAAAATGGACAAAGAATGCCTCGACCGATTCGTTTATTGTCAGTCCCATAAAAGCGTTTGCCTAACTTATTCTGAATTGTAATGGACGATACTTAATAATTTTATCAAAGAAAAAATAAAGAAGGATTTCGTAGTACATTAGCACAATGGTCCACACACAAGTTTTCAATTATCTGATGGGAAGGACTAATAGATATGAACTTTCACTGTGTCTAGGATGCCTAGATTTTTACAAAATCTTCGGTTTAGTCTCTTTGGCATCATGTACTTAAACCACTTAAACATCAAGACACGGAAGTAAATTTCTACAAAACATATATTAAACTGCCAAGTATCTCTCATTAGAGTGCATCAAGACAGTGAAAAAATCAGTTGGAAAAGGGATAAGGAAAGGAGATTCAACTTTTCAAAACCAATTTCTGTGGTCCTGGAGGAAAAGTGTTCCAGAATTTAAATTGGGATGAAGTTGGAATAAAAGCTTAATCGTCTTGGATTCGCTGAATCGCTTGATAAATCTGTTTGCTTGAAGTGCAGAAGAACTACAAATCAGAATGGAAGAACTGTGTAATGAGAGTTTAAAAATAAGACCTAATATCAACTTAATTCAAACAAAATTAATATACAAGCAACATGTTAGAAGGAACTGATTCACGGAGAGAAAATTGGCATAGTTGATGATTATGTTTATCTAGAGCAGCTGAAAATATCGAATCTCAAGGTGACTGAGACAATAAAGAGAAGGTGTAAAGTGGCATGAAGCTTGTTTGGAAGACTGAAGACTGAACTTTCTTTTCAAAAAATAAGTTCCCAATGTCTACCGAGCGTAAAGTGTATAATAAGTAGTGCTGTTGTATGCAGGGGTGCACTCGTAAATTTCCCAGTACCGGAACGTTTCAATTTTACCATATGTCATATCAATAACTGTGAAGTGAGGAGTAGGCGTAATTGTTAATATTGACAAAGATAAGTAATACTTTATCAATTAAATTTGAAATGCTTAATATTTAGAAACTGAATAAGAAACATTTAATTGATGAAATGTCGTAGTACAGAATCTTTTATTTTACTTACTGGAACTGTCCTATCTTGATACAATCAATTGTCTTGATGTGGGGTCATCTGCAGTTCTGTGTTTTCGCAGCCACGTTTTCATCCACGTTCTGGATCCCAGTCTCTCAATTTTGGGCCGCGCAATTTCACAACCATTAAAGTTGACACATGTGGCACTGTCAGTCTCGTATAGGGGGGGGGGGGGGGAATGATAAGATTCATTAGATTCAGTCAATATACTTTTTTTGTGTAAAATTGAACATGTTTTGTCACAAAAAACAGTACCGGAACATGTTCCGGCGCGTTTCGGTACGAGTACATCCCTGGTCGTATGGTTGTGAAACTCGAGCATTGAATATCCAACCGACTCAAATATTGAGACTTATACAAAGAGCAATGGAGATATGAATATTAGGAACAACTAGGAAGAGCACAACGATAAACGAATGGATTAAATATCACATGAGTAGATGTGATTAAGGCTGTGAAGAATGAGCTTGAGACTGGCCGGTCCCATAGCTAGAGAAACAGATGTTCCATATTTGGGTTCCCAGAGAAAAAAGAATGACCTTGATGGCAACCAAATGCTGTGGATGGATGACATCAAATGTGTTTCAGGAGCTGATGGACGACTGTTCGCGATTTATGGGAAAATGTGACCGAGCGGCCGTGGTTCAGTGGTAGAGCGTTGGCTTAGCAAGGTCGTGGGTTCAATCCCAACGGCCAACTGTCCTGACTGAGGTTTTTCCAGGGATTTTCCTCAGTCACACTAAATAAATGCCGGGATGGCACTTTCAAACTTAGGACCTGACCCACACCTTTCCTCATCCTTTCCCCTCCACTATCCCGGCCTGAGCCTTAGACTCCTAAAGGCCATAAATATTTTCAACCAATCAATCAATGGAAAAATGTAAGGGAGGTCTTCATCTAGTAATGACCACGGGGTGACTGAGAGGATAGAACGCTCGCTTTCTGTGAACTTGGTTACGCGTTCACTTCCCGCCGGGGTCCGCTGAATGGAGTGGTTCGGAATCCACTTTACCAAAAAGAACTGCAAGCCCCGTACTTAGAACCTCACCAGCTTGTTTAAGATAATTCATTCATTCATCCACCAGTGGATAAAAAAAATGGCTCAAGATTATTTTGAATGTCGGTTTGTTACTCTGTATAACTTTATTTTGCAGAAAGTGTTGGTCACTTTTATTAAGACAAATGTTAGAGTAAACTTGAAACAAATAATTTGCTTGTAGGAAACACGCAAACGAAGATGAGTAATGAACTATGGAGGATCTTGATCTCTGGCAGAACACTTGAGATGTTGAGTACACTTCATTACTTGCTCTAGTAAACAATATCGAACAGCATTGATTATGATCTCTGTACGTTCGGTGATCTGTTATTCTGATCTTTCGTAGATTTTATTGATAAACTTGGAAGTTACAATACACGGTGTAACTTGTACAATAGTGAAAAGATATTGTAACTCTATTGGTAGTGTGGTATTTTTTTTAATTTTATTTATGGCCTTTAGGTATCTAAGGATCGGGATAATGGAGGGGAAAGGATTTGGAAAGGTGTCAGCCAGGGTCTACGTTGTAGATGCCATCCCGGCATTTGCTTGGTGTGACTGAGGAAAAGCCGTAGAATAACCTCAGTCAGCATGGTCCACTGCTGGGTTCGAACCCAGGACCTCCCGAGTGCTATGCCAACGCTCCACCACTGTGCTACGGCGGCTTGGTAGTAGTGTAGTAAAATACTAAACTTAATAAGTAAGCACGAATTGGAACCTTGGCCATGTCAACAGAACTACATTGTGTTTATACATAATTGGAAACCAGAAGCCTTTAAACAAATATTTGGTCAGGAAAATAAAGATGCGTTTGAGTACTATTTAAACGAACTTTTTTCTTCTTTCTGTGTGAGAGATATAGACTATATTCGTTTCTTACCCACGGGGTCAATGATAACTTGCCTACTGAGATATGTCTTTCTATCCCTCTCTACATTCTATTATGAATTACCATCCTTTCGATATTAGATTGCTTTATGCTCATTTCAGAGTCCGGTAATCATTATCAAACCACAATGTTTCTTCTTTATAAAATTAAAAGAGATTATCCCTTTTCTAAACCATTAATTGTTCTCTTTCATTGTTATGGAAAAGAAAGGTGTCAGATTATCTCATGTTTAAGGAAGTGGCAGATTCTTTTCCCGCATTAGCCTCCATTTTTATTAATTTTTATGAAGATTGGAAACACGAACACCTCTCTCGCTCTCTCTTATTGCAATTTTCTCTCACAATCTTCCTTATGGTGCAAATTATTATTCTCTCTCACCTCTCTCTCTCTCTCTCTCTCTCTCTTCTTACATCTGTCTCATACCATCACTTACTTACTTACGTACTTCCTTTCAAACTCTTTCTCCTAACACCCTCGTAACACTCTCCCCCTCCCCCTCCCTTGGTTCTACGTAGAAAAATGAAAAATTCTTCCTTACCTTCGATATTAACACACATTCTTTCGTTGTTGGCACCTTTACTTCATTTCTAATTTCCATCCACTTCTTCTTCTTCTTCTTCTGTTGCCTTTTAATTTTTTGTCCGGAGGCTGTGATAAAAAAAAAGAAGAAACAGAAGTAGTGGAGGGATACAACTGTGTGTGAGGAAGAAAGAAGCTAAAAGTGAAGGAAGGTGAAGATGAGTAAAACAACTATAAGTGCTTAATTAATCAATCAATACATTAATTAATGTACATTGTTATGAGGGAGAGGCCAAAGTTACTCTTTTTTTTTATCCGGGGAAAAGAATGGATAATGTAGTGAAAAAAAAAGAGGTGTCTGAAGATGACGGAAAGTATTGGTAGTTCTAAGACAAGAATATAAGAAGTTAAAAATATAGAACAAAAAAAAGTGGAATACCTTAAGATGGAAAGACTGGGGAGAAAAATTAGGGGAAAAAACTCAGGATGAGAAAAGTGAATGAAAAGATTAAAGTAAAATAGAAACAGAGGGTTCTCTCTTTTTCTTTCTTAACCTTTTAAGATAAAAGCAGGTAAGTCAAAAGGATCTATGGCAGTGAGAAAGGAAAGGAATATGGGATGGCTGTACTGAGAATAAAAGAAAGCCTCTGTGGCGTCTTTAATTTGAACTTCTTTTATATCAAGCTAACGAGATATGAATTCCGTTGAGGATTAAGTTCAGTTTTTCCGATAGTGTTTCATCTCCCTTTCTTTTAGTTGAGATCTTCCTTATTTTGCGTACCTCTTTTTTTCATTAAACATTGTTCTCATCAGAAACTTATAACGTAGTTCCTTTTCCATTAGTGAGTCTTAACAATTCGATTTTCCCGCTCTTTTAGTGTTTTTCATTCATTATCATGACTGTAGATGCTGATAGGGCATCCTTGCTAGAATAATTAATTTTTCATGTAGACATGTTTTTGATGTCTCGAAGTCGGCCAAGGTTGATTCCCCAGTGGATAACCAGGAGGCCTCGAAGGTCGTGACGTATGGGTGTTACGTTAGTAGCCTAAAGAGAGTTCAGGTTGGAATCCCGACTGGGTCGTGGATCTTTGTGAATTATGAAAAAAGAGCATTCTACTCGTATTCAGAACAGTTACTTTAAAAGCTCTATTCCAAATAGTTAATGAAGATTTACAATGACTTTGCTGTATATTTAAATGTTTGGCCTAACACATTAACTGGTTCTCATCCCTCTTTCGTGTACGTTGTTTTTCTCCAGACAGTAAAACGTTAACTTGATCGCTGGGTATTCGTTGTGCGAGAAAGATCAGCGTTGTTGCCACGTGATCTTTTCCCTGCCTGCCACGCTTGAATAAAATGAGGAATATGTTGTTTTACGCACAAAGGGAAATATATTTAATTACCTGTACAATTAACGGAGTGACTAAAACCTGAACAACCTGCCAGGTGATAAAGCTAATAAAAAAATTAGTTAGTGTGGCAGAGTTCTTTAGCACTGGAAGAGCTTTGTCGATTTTGTAGCAAAAGACGAAGGTTTATAACTCTCAATTGACTTCCACAGAAACGATCTAGCACTCACAACGTGGAGGTGGCTGGGCACGTATTATCACAACCTAAGTTGCAATATCGAGATTCTGAGTCCACAACGTGAGCAAATGCTAATGTAAGCTCTTTCACACAACCTTCCACAGTGGTATGGCAATTTACAGTAAATAGATGTTCAATTTTTCTCTAGCAATTCTGGCAGTTTCGTGATTTTGATTCCATCCCATTCTGAGATGTCAATGTAGTCTTCAGCTTGAAAGTTTAGTGATGGTGGTATGAACTACCGAACAGTCTTCTTCTGACCAGTTTTAGAGTTTTCATAAGTGTTAAGAATCAATTTAGTACTGCGCAGGCGTCCGTCTTGCCTATCATCTGGCACCATTGTTATCAGACTGTTTCCGAATGGACCCAGAAGACATTTTCTTGTGAACAGTGACATATTTGTCGTTGTGGAACCCTATCGGACCATACACGCGGACAACATTCAGCTGGAGTGCTAAATTGATTGTTGACTCCCTTGAAAACTCTAAAACAGGTCAGAAGACTGTTTGGAAGTTAATACCGCCATCATTAAACTTTCAGGCTGAAGACTACATTGTCATCATACAATAGGATGGAATCCAAAGCACCAAACTGCTACAGCAGCAGCTCTGACCAAGAACGAACTGCTAGAAGTGCAAATTAGCAACGATTCCAAACTGGAAAACTATTCAAACTGTCACACAACTCTTAAGATGTGGAAAGTTGTGTGAAGGAGGTGGCTCGAGGTGGATTTATTAGTAGAGCGAACTGTTAGATAGGAGAGTAGGGCAATTTATTGAGCACAAGTTACAATTTAGGCCGTGGTAATATGTGCTTCCATTAATAATGGGTAGTTGCCGGCGCACGTAGGTTGCACTCGCATTACAACCACCTCTACGTGGTGAGTGCTGGATCGATTCTCCGGAAGCAAAATAACTCCAAACCTGTGATTTTTGCCGCAAAATCGACATAACTCATCCAGTGTAAAAGGGATTCTACCCTTACATTCTGTGGGAATGTAAAAATAAACCATTTATTTGTATATGAAATGAAAGTTAGCTGATTCAAAGATTTATGATCAAAATATTGTCTAATGATCAATATTGCTTTTAAAGTTGACATTGTTAGGTGTAATTTAATGGATATTAGACATCTTGGTTTTCATCGGGAATTTTGGTAATCCTTATATTTGATGTGTGCATCCGATGAAATAATAAATATTTTAAAGAATATCTAATTACATACTATTATATGACAAATATGGTTGGCGTGTTAAGAAATACGAATCAATGGAAGCTTTGATATGTAGATCAATGCTTTAGATGATGTCAACTAAAGGTAAAGTTGTTTTTGAAAATAGATTTGTACTTTTCTATGGATTGGTCTATATCCAATGGTAATTCCATGCAATATGCAGTATAGAAATGATGAAAACATCTCCACTTCTATGTGTTTTTCATGATTATGTGGAATTGGCTTTGAAAAACAGTTACGGCCATACTGTACAATAAAGTTCAATACTTTCTGTCTTTGTTTGCTTATATTTACACAGTCTTTAGAGGCTATTTTCAGATTAAGGTGTACAAGTTCTCATCATTAATAGTTGGAAACAGAAGTAGCTTACGGTATTTCATTTAAAGATATATCTATTACAAGCACTTAGATAAGCCATATATCTTAGGTAAGTAAGAAATATATCACATTCCAAACCATTATATATGCTTGAACTGATGTTAAACGACATTCCTAAAGTTTAAACGAAGTACGAAGTTATGAAAACATAACCATAAATAATCGCCAAAAACTAACTCAAATTTTGACCTAATATTGGACATTTTCAAGACATTCCGCAGACTAGAAATATCATCATAGGAGGGTGAACTTTTTACATGCTAGTATGGACGTCAAAAACAACTTTCAATACCTCAAGTGTTTTCGGATCTGGAAAAAAAAAGTTTTTGGCCGTTGATAATCGTTGAAATACAACCTAGAAGAAATGGCGATTTAAAGGTGTTAACAACGTAAAACCGACGCCATTGCTACTGTGAAAGTGTCTTATATTTTAGTTTAAACATTTCAATCAAAGCCAGAAAGATTAAAGTTATCACCAAATTTGATCTATCAGTCATGTTTCTTTTATCGAGCTGTAACTCAGTTGCTTTTGCATTCTGAAGGGCGTGACTTCTAGGCTAGCGGCTCCGTAATCCTGACTTGCTACGGTCTGTCCTCATTCACATCAGGCTAATGTCGAGATGGAACCTTCAAACTAATCCCTACGCAACTCCATTCTCAATTTCTCTCTTCTTCCCTATCCCGGCTGGAGCCAAAGTTTCCTGAAGGTCATAAGCACAATTCAATTACAAAGTACTTTATTTGACAACCTTATTCAGCAAGGAAGGTTTTAAGAATTTTTCAGTTTGGTTCAAAGCGTTTCTTTCAACAATAATCCAAACGTTTTATTTCTTCATTCCAACCGTGTTAATGAAAGCTTTATTTTTTTATTTTTTTTAGATGTTTAGTAGGCCGAGCTACGAAAAAGTCAATATATCTTTTGATATTACAAAAAAGTCAGTCAGTTTTTGGATATTATAAAAAAACTAACCCTTTTTGATTTTTAGAGTCCGCAGTTTTTTATATTACAAAAAAAAGTATTTAATTTTTTATACAAGGTATTTAAAAAAACATCCGTATATTTTTTATAATAAACAAACGGTCCATATGCTTTAGATCAATCATTTTCATCTCTTTGGTTGTGTAGTTGCTGTAACAAATATTTATTTGTGAGGTCTGCGTGGTAAATGGCGATGATGAAGATGATAGTGATGAAGTACTAGTACTAGTAGTAATGTATTACTGTATATGATGAAGATTAAGAAGTAGATGATGGTTGAAGATGATGATGGTGAACAAGACAATTATAGGGATGAATATGATTATTTTAAATTCAGCTCTAAATAGGAACATTTAAAACCCTGTCTCGTGGTTCAGCAATTACGACCGCAGATTCCGAATCTGCATTTCAAAGGCACGTAGGTTCGAGTTCTGATGTCGGCCACACAGATTACATTTCTTGAATTCTACTCAGTCTCGTCAGGTGACTGTTGGTTTGGTAACGATTCCTTGGGCGCTAACTTCTCCATCTCTATCCGCCGAAGACTTCTTACTATCCTTGGATGTGTTACAGGCTTAGGCCAAAAGTGTCATAACAACCCGTGGGTACAAAAAAGAAAGGAAGTTTAAACAGTAAGCGGACGTAAATAAACAACTGTCATTCTACACGTGTGTTCTGAAGTACATAAAAATCGTTAGTATGCTCAGAACGAACCAAGATTTCATACCTGTTCCGGTGCTTTAATCCGTAAAAAATATAAAATCAACATTTGGACTTGTTCCATAAGTCTTGGCTTTCTTTTTTTAAAAAATGCTACAGAACAATTAAGAGGAACAATTTAAAACCCGATAAGGTTTATAATGTGTTCCCTTTTTGTGCTTTGATGTTCTACTCAAAAAAGTGTTAAAAATTACCACTCATTTTTTTGACTAGCCATGGTGAACATGTATCAATACATTAAGAGGTCAGGAGAAAATATTTATTAATTAGAACTTAGAGGGAACCGTGTCCTATAGTTTAATAACTGCTCTAGGGTGGCACTACTCACGGCGTGACAAATGACTTGCGTCACGCGTTCAGGCAACATGGGCGTCAATGTTAGTGCTCCACCTTTCCGGTACAAGTTATCAATGTTGCCATCTCATAA
>JAGDQP010036081.1:0-19236 GCA_022664845.1 Lepisma saccharinum | reverse complement strand
TTCATTTCTCTATCTCGAACGATGTGAAAAATCGTATTTCAGCTGCCATTTTGAATCAAAGATGGTGAATTTTTTAAAACGTTGTTATGTTTTCCTAAACTACTCTTGATAATACATCATTATGCCAAATTTCCTATCTCTGGCTCAAGCAGTTGGAAAATGGATTTATGACGCCCGCCATTTTGGATCCAAGATGGCGTCTTTAGAGATATTTTGTAATATTTTCATAATCTACAAATAATGTTGTACTGTCAAACTAAATTTCATTATTCTAGCGGCAGCCGTTTAGGCTGTGTATTCTTTAAAAGTTTAGGGTTGGCGGCCATTTTGAATCAAAGATGGCGAGCTTTTCAAAATGTCGGAATTTTTCCTTTATCTACTTATTATCCTCTATTATGTTTCTAGCTTACTCCAAACACCCTAAATAATATGATGAGTGAGTGAGTCAGTCAGTGAGTGAGTGAGTGAGTGAGTGAGTGAGTCAGTTAGCCTAAAATGTGCAGTTTCAGGGGTCCACAACTAGAACATAGTTTGAGATACGAATATGAAATTTTGTACATCTGCACATATTTACCATATCTCCTTAACGGCAAAAGCTCATATTCCTATCTTTAACATCTTTTTTCTTACGGGACCCCCAAATCGTCGATTTTGCCATAAACTCTTGTTCCTGTATAACATGCTTCTGGCAGTGCTAACGTTTTCTGACGTGAAGAACTTGGCTCATGCACTGCCGTGCATGTTGATTTTCCTAAACAGTTTTTTTTTTATTTAAATGCACCTTAAAGATTATTTTATTATTATCATATTTGCTATATTAGTTGAATTTTGCCAGGACTTCATCAGGTTCATGTTTCCACAATCCCATTCCCACTTCAGGCATATTAATTTCGATTTTTTTGTTTAGATTAATTTTCTGTAAATACTCTAAGGTGTCCTCTAGGTCCATTAAAAATTCCTATTTTGTCGACTTTTGTCCTTTCCATGTAGCACAAAAACCGTTGGCCAAACGTTGATGGAGACGCGGTTAACCAACAGTGGATGGTTGGTCAACGGTAATGGCCCAACAGCAGGCCAACAACCAGCGCCGGATTTACCACTAGACTCATTAGGCTCGGGCCTAGGAGCGCAACTTTAACAGGGGCGCACTTTAAACGAAAAAATTACAAATTCTTATTTAAAACGTGAGACCAAAAATATTTAGCAAAACGCATTAAGTGGGAGGGCGAAACCATCACTTGTACCTGGGCTACTCCTCTTACATTACTGATTTCAGGTAATTTAAAGTTAGGCTATTTTTAATTAGAAATAGGAAAGCAAACATTATATTAGGAATATAATTTATTCCTATTTTTGTCTTTGTACACAACAAACATCATTTTAGGCAATGATACCCCTATATACTAAATTCTAAGAGCGGAATTCCACTCGATTTGGGTGTAATATTTCATTTTGCGAGAGCGAAAAGAGGAACCGTTCTTAAGAGGGGATTTTCATCGGATGAGAAATGTCCGCTCAAAAATGAAAGATGGGATTTATGGCAGTTTTTTCGATGGGAACGTAATATTTTTAGATGAGTTTTCATCTATTGAGATAAAAAAATCATCTTTTGACCATTAAAAAACGCAATAAAATGTTGAAAATGTAAAAAGAAGCATTTATCCAGTATTTATTCATAAGTAGTAACAAAGAAAAGCAACGTTCATACGAATGAAAAATAGTAAAATAATAATAATAATTTAATTTAATTTATTGGTTTATTTATGTGTTATGAACAGCAACAAGACATACAGCACAAGTTATAGATCTAGAAATACAACAGCTATTACTACTTTCACAGCTTATAGAAGATTAAAGATTACAATTATATGTTTCATGAGTAAGGAGTGATGGCAATTTATATTCATGTATACAGCCAGTTCATGTTCTATAGATAAGTAGTACAAAAATTCAATACGTTAAAATAAAAAGACAAAAAAAATAACTATACGATAAAAGAACAAGTGAAAGAGATATAAATCTGGGATGATAGGTATCCTGTCTACCAAGGAGCATTGGACCTAATGTCTCACAATACAATCATTCACAAATATAAATTACTAACAAATCCCATTCACAAATAAATACTATAAAAGATGTTCATCATATTTAAATTTAGATGTATTTTTGTACATTGAGACAAAATTCTTAACTGTTCTGTATAGTAGCCCGTTAGTGGGATTTCCTTGTCCCAAGAAAATTGTAATTTCTAAAATAATATGAGGCAACCAAAAAATCAATATTTTATAAGATATAGCTGCATTTGACTCTATTACTTAGCACATCACTCTTTCAACTTACGTCTTACATCTAGAGGTTCCAAATTGAAGCATGAACACAAATCTGGATAATTGTTACCGTTATAAGGTAGACCAATTCTATTGCATAATAATCTAAAGAAGCATTTTTGAACTGCTTCCATTACGTCAGTTGCTGTTCTAGTTGACGGATACCATATTCCGCTACCATATTCAAGCTTGGATCTAATAAGTGTCTTCTACAGCGTTTTGTACTTTTCGTTATCATTCCATTAATGAAAAATAAATCCTATGAGGTACCTAGCTTCTCTTACTATTTGGACGAGATGATTAGTGAATTTCAGTTTATTATCGAATTGCACTCCAAGATCACAAGAGAGTGTCAACTTGGTAATTTCCTGTCCTTTAATTTTATGTTTACTTACAATGTATTTTATATCTAACAAAATAAGTTTTCTTGATATTTATTTTTATTCTATTTTCTACGCACCACTCATCTATTTTATTTATATCAGCTTGCATATTGATTACATCGAAGCTATCATTCATTGCCCCCAATAATTTTAGGTCATCTGCATATAATATCGGAGTCGTATGAATTACTGATGTTATTTATGAAAACGATGAATAGAAAGGGTCCCAGAGGAGACCTTTGAGGGATACCGTTGGCCGTGATATATAATTTACAATCTTAACTTGAAATGTGCAATTATTTAAATAACTGGAGAACCATGCGATGTAGGCAGAAGATAATCCCAAGTTACATAGTGTATCTATCAATAAAGAGTGATTTACACTATCGAAAGCTTTTGATAGATCGAAGTATAGAACATTACATTGTTATTTACTACTTATACCCCTTTGCATCTCACACTTAAGTTAGTAACTACCGACGCAATAAATTCATGCTGATTAACATGGAATTTTGAGCTTAGATGCTATTATGTTTTCGAACACTCTTGCAAAACTGTTCAGAATAGAAATAGGCCTGTAATTTTTCAGTTCGTTTTTAGGATCACCCTTATGTATAGGGATTATTAATGCCCTTTTCCAAATTTGAAGGTAAGAGAGAACCTTGTCTCAAGAAGTTGTAAAATATATGGGAGAGAATAGGATCTAGAAAATCTTCACAAGTTTTGATAACATAGTTACGAATCATATTTACTCCTATATTAGATCTACATTTAAATTTTCATATCTCTGCCATAACATCATTAGTTGAGATACAAGGGACTTCTATTTGGTTTAAATTAACATTCACTATATTCTGCTTTTTACATACACCTTCATTGGAGGTAAAATTACTACCCAAATTAATGCTTAAATGCTTCAGTTATTTTCTCTATGTCCGTCAATATATTACCGTTGGTCATAATCATTACTATTCCCATATTGTGTTTTTCTTATTAAACTGAGACAAGAAATAATAATAACAACCTGAGTCCAGTGCAATTTGAAACAGCTAACTTCCGCTCAGCGAACCAACGCTTTATCTCCTAGCCTAGATGGCCAACAGAAACAACGCCTTCGAAAGGGTCTGTCTCGTCTCGTCAGGTACTTGAGATCAGTGTTTAAAGATTTCTGTTCTATATCTTATTCCTGAAGTCTTCTGGTATGTTTTTGTCATTGAGAAAATTATCAGGTCTTCTCTTGACATTTTTAACTAAACGCGATTAACTTCACAGAGGGACTTGGTGTTTCGGTAACCTTCGCGGTTACAAATGGTTGAGAACAAACTTGACTAGTACACATGATGCTTTGCGCACCACTCTATCAAGATGAGAAATAGCTCTTTCAAGTTCGAGGGAAAAAAATTCATCCATAAAGCACCGGAATCTCAGCTAGAAAGATCACATTTTGTATGCAAGGCGAGAGCGTCTCGATGAAAACCACTCTTTTCGATTGCAAAATTCGCTCTGAAAGGGTGATTTTTCTTCTATCCGCTGTAATAAGATAAAATATTCACTCTTCCGAATTTAGTGCGTAGAGCGTGACAGTCATCTATACTGCTACCAGTAGGCAACACGTGCTATGTGTTGAAGCTCTCTATATACATGAAGGAGTAATTTAGGTTAGGTTTTTGTATATGAGGAAAAGTTAAGTGTCTTTTCCTAACCTATCTTTCTGGGGCCGCAACATGTAGGTACCGTGCGTTCGAATCCTGGTGGCTACTGTCCTGACTTAAGGTACCATCCTGACGTTCGTGTGGTAAAACTGAAGGAAATTATTCATTCTAGAACACCTAATTAATCACCGGCCGCTACCCTCCCATATCCTATCGCGGTCTGATCCAAGGATGGCTAAAGACCTTAAAATTTTCAAAATAATCCTAATCTATTTTTTAATGTCAGTAGAAACAAGCCTTACTTTTCTTCCTAGCTTGACTTTTTCTCTTGAGGAGGTAAATACAATATTTCCGGAGATGATGTTTAAGATTCAAAGAGCGTGTCCAACGTAGCAAATGAGTTTGTAGTGCCACTTTTGACCATTCCTCGAGATTTTATTATTTTGCAAGTTGCTAGATTTTAGGATGACGTATTGACGAATAGAAGGGAATATTTAAGATTCTCAGCTGACCATGACAGTGTGACAGCACTGGAGCATTGAAGGAAAGCTGACCCAAGACGTTGGATACGATGACAATTTCGCACAAAGGAAACCAAAGAGGAAGACGCTTTAAGATAAATAAGACTCTTTTTTTATGGACAGTAATTACTAAATATAGTTATAAATCATTAATTATATTTTTGTTTAATTCGTTTTGAAGTGTTTTTGTGTAAATAAAAATAATTTGTGTTACCTTCGAGTTCAATGTAATTAACATTTCTTCCACAAATAACAACATCAATTTAATTATAATTGCTCATTCCAGGACTATGATTTTAATGCCATTATCTATTATTATAATAATATTATTGAACCGTATTTTGTAAATAACCACATTAGCAGAGTTCAATAATTATTAGGCCTATCTCTTTATTATCATTATTAAGTGACGAGAGGACGGAAGAGAGTAAATTTGTCATAATGCGAAGGTGAAAAGGGGGAAAGGATTGGAGGAATAAGGGAAACAGAAAAGAGAGGGGGAGGGGCGCTAGAAGTCATAGACCTAGGGCGCCTGGACACATAAATCCGGCCCTGAACAGCTTCACCTGCCAAACATCTTCTCCCCCTCCCCACATACGTATAATTCTATAATACAGGGTATTTAAAAGTACTGGTTGTAGATTCAAGGGTGAACTACTCAGAACGAAATAGGAAAAAGACCCTTTGAACAGCCAAATACTGCACAATAAGACATTGTCTTGTCCAAATTTACCCCGAAAAATTTAGTTCTAAAATCTAAAATAGTATCATTCTTAGTTAATATTTTTACTTAATTTGCTTTGCCTATATAGTCGCTACAATTGTATAAAAGCACTAACTTCTTGAAAAGTTTACAGATTACAAAGGTAAAAGAAACACACACCAAGATAATTCAAAGAAACGCGCCGATGTCACCTCCTTTCTCCAGTTCTAAGTTACAATAGAACAATACCATATTGCATCTATAAAATATTTCAATGTAATTTGCACTGACTAGTACGTACATTACCACGTGTAAACCTCCAACGTAAGCAGTAACTCTCAATAAAATAAAACACATAAATCAAAACTATCTTCCTTGTTATAACAGACTTCTTAAAAGGAAATAAATTTTAAAATATTTTCCACGCAACACTTTTTTACTCAATAAGTCAATAGTGAAAAGCTGTGGATTGGAATATAACCAACCTTCGTTATCATAGCTAGCCGCCCACCTCGCCTTGCGCAACGGCTCATCCAGGCAAATTCAGGGATTGCACCTTCAACATAGGACCTTTCCGCAATCTTTCCCCTCCCCTATCCCGACTTGAGCCTTAGATGCCTAAAGGCCATAAATAAAATTAAAAAATTCGTAAGCGATCATTTCATTTCGAAACGCAGTATCACTCACTCTCTTTCTTTGTGCTCTGTGTTCACGGGAAGCTTCACTTGCTTAGTTGGACGTGGAAGATCGTAGATTTTAGCGAATATTTAGCCGTTTTGCTCGAATGTCAATGCTCAAGATTCTGAATATATATACATGTATATCCGAACTTTGAGAACGAAAATTTCATGTAAATGGTTCCAATTACTGTTTATTCGACTTCTCTAAACGGCAGTGTTGAGTGTTGAGAAACAAATAATTCGCAATACGCAAGTGTTCTACAGACAAAGGAAAATATTTGTTGTGCGCAGGGCCGGATTTACCACTAGGCCTACTAGGCCCGGTTCGAGGGTCAAAATTTTCACAGGGGTTAACTTTACACGAAAAAATTAGAAAATGCTATTTAAAACTCGAGACAAAGAAGTATTTAGCAAAAACATTAAGGACCATGTAGAGCCTTAGAGCAAGAGCCTGCATTAATAGAAAAATGTTTACATTTAAAGACTTTTTGAATGCAAAATACTGAAAAAGCCAAAAATAACATGAGCTTGACTCATATTTAGAAACATTTTACTCCAGCTTAAAGTGGTTGATGTTTATCTAAACATCAACATAAGCATAAGAATGGCACTCAGCGCTCCTGCCACCAACCTGCACGGGAGAGAGATCTTTTCTACACTCTGTCGTGTAAAGATTTACCGTATTTACTCGAATATAAGCACACGTTAAAAATATTGGTTCAGTTTCTAAAATCCGTTTATTATACGAAAATAATCACCCCTATACGATAACTACAGAAAATTCACGCATGGCTCGTCATTGACTGCAAAACTAGTGACTTGATAGAAGTATCTGTCCAGATTATCTATCCAATCTGCAAAAGCGTCGATTTTTTTGTAACTTTTATTGGGGAGGCAAGCAGATGTGTGTTTTGTTGCCAAATATGAAGGCACATATGATTATGTTAATACAAATTCAATTCATTGATTGATTGAATTGTTATTAACGTTCTAAACTAGCTGGCAAGCTACTAAAGACGGGACCTACAGTTTAACGTGTGCTCCGAATCATTTGTGTCTCCACCGTGGCAAGTGGCAAGTGGCTAAGTGGCAAGAACGTCTGACCAGCATGCTTGTGGACCCTGGATCGAAACTCGATCACTTCAACTTTTTTTTAATTTTAAAGGAATATTACCTTTTATTCTTTTCTACTTTAAAAAATGCTATGCTTGAATGAAATACGTTGGAACAGTCATATATATGTACAAGCATATTCGAATTTTACAGAAAGTAAAGCGTTCAACCGAAAACTGGCTGAATGTAGGTTAATCCAAAAAGTGGAGGCAGCTGAGCTGCCTCCATTTTTTGGATGAACGTTGTGTCTCCTATTTTTACAGTGTAATGATGTGAACATCGCAACATAATAACATGAATATCTCAGGAAGAATACCAGATAGAGATATGAGACTTACACCATTAGAAGGACCAGAACATTTGCTATAGAGTGGTGCAATAATAATTGTCGGTTCTTGGTGGGAAGTCCATCTGCAAAGCACTTTCATGTTTTAATATCATTATTTATGTATAATTACGTTGACTTTGCAATATAACACCATGAATATCTCATAAGGAACACCAGGTATGGATATAGGACTTGCACCATTGGAAAGAGCAGAAAATTTCCTATATAATGATATAATCAAAACAGTGGGTTCTTGGTGAGAAATCCTCTAGGAAGCATTTTTTTTTCTTTTAACATCACTATACATGTATTTAATTGCTGTTGACCTTGCATTATAACATCATGAATATCTCAGGAGGAACACTAGATGCAGAAGTGAGACTTCCACCATTGGAAAGAGCATAGAATTTCCTATAAAATGGCGTAATATAAACAATGGGTTCTTGAACGGAGATCCTTCTACAATACACTTTTTTAGTTTTTACATCATTATAAATAATGATGTTGATCTTGCTACATAACACCATGAATATCTCAGGAGGAACACCAGATGCAGATATGGGACTTGCAGCATTGGGAAAAGCATAGAGTTTTCTATAGAGCGACATAATAAAAGCAGTCGTATATTAGTGGGAACTCTATCTGCAAAGCATTTTGTGTTTGTTTTAACATACAGTAGTTATAACACTGTGCAACAAATTTCAACATTTAGTTCTTTGCTGAGAAATTTGATGCAAGTATCATAGTATCAGTGTGACTGATCACTACAGTGAAATCCGTTTCTTTCTATCAGGCTTAGATTTTCAGAAATAGGCAAACCAATAATGTGACATATAAGTGGCAGAAATGTACTAATAATGTTACATAAATATAACAGTGACTTGTATGGGCGTGTGGTTAACGCCAAATCGTGTGTAGAGCAAATGACATTGGGTTAAGTGTGCCCCTCAATAAATCTCTAAGATTCTCAGCACATGACTTACAGCACAACTGTGGGGCCCACTTTTTGTCTCTATCAACCTTATAAGAAAGCCGTCAATAAGATCATAAAGAAACCTACCTAGACAATTCGCTAAGAGAATCAAGGTCACACTGAAAGGCCATACACAAAAAATCAGCTGCCCATTTCAACTGAAAGGTCCCGAGATAGGAACTATATATTCTAACGCCAATATTGAGTGCGAAGTGTACAAAAAGTGTATCTTTTATAATGCATTTTAAAAAGTCACTTCTGACTTCTGCTTCATTTCCGGCATGGAATAACACATTTGCGAGTTGTAGCACCTCCTCTGGAACCACAGAACTCCATCTCTACACTCCAGTGGTGCAAACTAAACGTAGGGAAGTGCCCCAATATGTCTGAAATTGCCCCTTTTTCTAATCAGTGCCCATTTCTCTCAAAATTGAAGGCTGGTACAGAAAAACAAATTATATTCTTGAATTCAGCAGACGAAACACTTTTAGGAACAGCCACTAGCTCTCAGGAAAGAAAATCTGTGTTACACAGTGATAATTAAAATGTCTCTGTTTGGCCGGTTCTAAATGGTAAACGGTCAATCGGACAAACATGAAACTTTCTATATAAGCGTGATTAACGACACGAGGAAGAGAAATATTGAATAAAACCTTCATGGAGACTTTACAAGCACTTTATGAACATAACGTACATTTTACAAATTATGTATAGCATGTTTGTGTTTGTACCGAACGTCACTTAGGCTACAAAATATACTCAGAATGTCGTCCATCTCTGTCCAGAACAGTTTGGAAGAATAGTGGGGACGCTGTGGTTTAGTGGTAGAGTGCTATCTTTGATTCGCGCCGTTCTCCTTTCAATTCGGCTTGTGCCACGTGGGAGTTTGTGGGTTCATCAACCTCTTCCTCCAACTTTATTCATTCGATTAACTCTCCTGTCATCATCCATTAGGCCTGAGCCGAATTTGCTAAAGATCTAACATAAAGTAAAGTTTAAATTCAAGCATAGAATAGTGCCCAGCAGCACTAAGCATTTCCATTCGTGTGTTAGATACCATTGTTGTTATGCTCATCTTACGATCGTCGCTTGCTTGGATGTTTACCTGATAAAACTTGTTCTTCAGGTATTCCTAGACATAAACTAGAATATGCGGTTGATAAAAAAGTGCCTCCCCCCTCAGAAAACACGTGTTTGTTTCTTGGCTTGAGTACCCTAACTTAAGCAGGTTTTATTTCTTTCAGGGTATCACACGTGGGTTGAACTTCAACTTTTTAATACATGTTATTACACACCTTTTCAAAGGTATTGGTGAAGAAATTATTTGGTAACGATTTAGTTGGCAGATTTGTGAATTATCTCATAAAATGTCTTACAGTACTGTAGCACACGAGTTTCAGGGAGAGATTTATCAGTGAAATAGATTTGCCAAAGAGAGATATGCATTAGTAGAAGGGGAAAACGAATAATCATCTACTGTAGAAATAGGAGAACAGACTTCAACTTAGCATTTTGGGACCCCACATCAGAGGGTACCACTTCAACCTTGGGGGCCCTGGCCCACAAAGCCCTCGGAATCGGCGCCCTTACTAATCTGTATATTTCAGAGTGTTACCGAGGTTTGGAGCTTCCATTCTACTTCTACCATTTGTCTTAAAGTGTATTAGACGATTATAAGGGCCCCCTGAAGAATTTTAACCCCATATTTTGTAAAAAGTGGACGCAAGACTCGCAACTGGCCATGAGAGAGGGACTCACCAGTGAGAGAAGGCTGACCCAAGACATTGAGTATGATGGCATAATAGACACCTTCACACGAAGAAAAGCAAGGACGAAGGCGCCTTAAAAATAATCTTAAAGGTAAATAACATTCTGTTTTATGAACAATGACTACTAGTTGTATTTATGTATCATTAATACTCATGTTTTTGATTTAATTTTCTCTTAAGTGATTTTTTTGTGAATAAAAATAGTTTGTATTACGTTCATGTTCATTGTAAGTAACACGTCTTCCACAGGTAGCTTACAGTAATTTAATTAAAATTGCTCTTTATAGGACTATGTATCTAATGCCATTATTTTATTATTATTAACATCATTGAACCATATTTGTAAATAACCACATTAGCAGAGTTGAATAATTATTATCTCGTTATTATTGTTATTAAATGGCGAGCGGACGAAGGAGAGTAATTTGTCATAAGGTGAAGGTGGGAAGGTGGAAAGGACGGAGTATGAGGGGGAAGGAGTGGAAGCGCGGGAAGTAATGAGCCTAGGGCGCCTAGAGGCATAAACCCCCGGCCCTGGTTGTGCGTAGCTTTATTTTGTGTGTCGGTTCTAACAGTTACCGTTACCTATCAAACAGTCTTTTTCCCGAATTGGGCATTATTTTGATTGTTCGTATTTTTGTTTTTGTGTATAAAAACGACATCAATGACTAATAAATAATTAGATCAGTAGCGACGCCAATACATTTTATATACGAACAAGTGTAAAACGTTAACAGCACGACATGACTAATAGTGTGTCTCTTTATTACTCATTTTTATAATATCAAGACACTTTGTATCTTGACTACACCTTGAACATTATACGTATTGTGACGTGTGTACGAAATACCTTCTTTGTATAAACAATGTCCGAAACGGTTTCATCGTTTGAGCAAGTGCTCGCCGAAAGAAGACATCTTTCTTCGCATTACGAACATTCAAGAAGATCTCCAGCGATACTCATATTGTGGTCCCCCTCCCCCCACCCTTCTTCATAAACGAACTACAACAGGGAAAGAACTTTATAAGGATTTGTAACTGTCCTTTTAGTTCTTACGTACTTCGGCCTGACTACGTGTGTCTTTTTTATTATTATTCAAAGATCTCACTAGCATGCTCGGTTTCTTTTTTTTTCTTTATTGAAATGTTTTATCTAACGTTCATGGTGCGACCTGTCACGAACTCATAAACTATGAAAGTGTTCAATACGTAAAATCAACGAAAGGAATCTATTTAGTGCTTCATCGTTCCATGTACGTATTTTATCACCATCTGTCGTCTTTTGTAATATCATTGTATTCGCCACCCTTTGTTCTCCATTCAATATATATTTGTTGTATCACCAAAACGATTTTATTTCTGTTTCTTGAGATAGCACGTAGCTCTCTAAGTGTAAACTACTTTGATGCTTGAAACGGTACCATCCGATAAATTTCAATTGTTCAGATCTAAAATTGCATGACGACATAATTTGCGTTTCAGGAAAATGCAACGTGTTCGTTAATTGATCTGATAACCTTGTATAAAAATTTCAACATTTTTTTTCCCAACTCAACAGCTGTCGGAGTAAGATGAATAATGTCCACCTACTATGTGACAATACAAATCAATAAAAGTGTCCACTGATACCTCTCATCTTCACTTCTATGGAATCTTGAAACGCTGTCTAAGCAAAAAATATTGTAGTAGTTTGCTTTTAATGCACCGTGTATTTTCATCTACAGCTAAATCTACAACAGTTAAAATATCGGTTACAGCAAATTGCAATGCAAAGCATAGAATGTACGACTACACACAACTAAAATCGGTGACAAGATTAGCCATACATTGCTGCATTCTTCTTTGTATGAAACGGTGATTAAAGCTATCACTTTAGTAGTATTGGTGTACAAATTATACAATATGGCGGATCGTGTTTGAGACTGGTTCTGACCATAGTAACTGTATTTGTGACGTTGCGATTGGCTTGACCTAATTGTCTGGTAACGGGAATGTATTGGAAATTATTTTAACCGAAGGTTACTCGTGAATGTTCTTAGATGTCGAAGTTTAGTTTTGATTGATATTTTATTGAGACTGGATTAATTATGAATCAATTAATTATTTATTTTTAAATAAATTTGCCGGTCGCCATTTTATTATTTGTTGTCCGGCCCGCACCGCCCGGCTTCGATTGCCCAGCCGTGAAACTCGGTACCGCGGAATACTGTGGAACATATGGTAATAGATTACATTTGATGTAGTACAGGTGTATATGGATATTTAGGAGGGACTTTGATTTATTTCTGGGGTGGTTAGATTATTTTATTTTGACGGAGAATGCATTCATCGTAATCGCGAAGCATACACTTATATGTCTTGCACATAGATCTCTTGTCCAACTAACGTTGTTCAGTTCTGTCTTTCGATGTTTGGCGCATGCGCAGTTTTTGTTATATTGGAGTTGTGCTGCTCAGGGGGAGGGGGAATGAGATGTATCGCAACTGTGCTGCTTAGGAGGAGATTTCTCTTTATCTGGCGTTTGATTGACGTGGCGCCAATTGTTTGTTTCAATGTAGTCGACTCGGAAGTTTTTGTTGTAGTGCAGCTGTGCTGATTGGGAGGAGGTTTCTCTTTATGTCTGCCCTTTGATTGACGTGGCGCCAATTGATTGATATTTTTGTTTCTTTAAAATAGCATTTACTGTTTCGCATTCTTTGATGCTTTAGACAAGATAGAACATGCCTCTTTTGATATTTGCAGCATAGCAGGTGTTCTTTCTGTCCTTTTAATGTTTACAAAAATATTTGTATGTTTAAAAGATTTTTAAATTCTGTGTAACAATATTTTGTGTTGTGTTAGAACTTATGTTGCACAATATTGCGCAATACTTACTATTGAACTTAAGCTGCCTTTTGCTGCCTTCATTGTTAATTTGCTGTCCTTGACATTTTGAACCATCTTACAACTAATTATAAAATAAATATATTCTATACACTCTACCTTTCACGGATTTTTTAAAATAAAATATTTGGTTTTACCTTTATACGAAAAACTTTATTTTCATTTTTCTTTTCGTTTTATAGTATTTTTACAAGAGATTTTACAATCTCATCGTTTTTCTGAAGATTGATAGTATGAAAAAAAGAAATTATATTTTTTCCTCGCACACTGAAATAAATAAATACAATGCAAAACAGTCCACAAAGAATTGATTCTTTTTGTTGAATTTGAATTTTACTTACATGATATAATTTGCAATTTCGTTTTAAAAAATTTTGAATTGGTTTAGTAGGATTATTTCCAAACCTATCAAAATATCGGAACCGCCCCTGTTTATTAATATATATAGCAGTCCAGAGAGTTCCCGGCGAACTTGAGGCACTTAAATTTACTATAAGTGCCGCCGGATATTAAACTTCTTTTGGTAAAGTGTCCACTGAATAAATTCCAGTAAGCGTAGTTGCACTAGTACAGTCTTGAAGCACAATCTTTAAAATCTGATCAGTCCACATTAGAATCACTTTCACTTTCACTTATTGGTGCTGGTTCATACACTGTTCTGTTTTCAGGGGAAATAAAAGATCGTAAATGATGATAAGTTATATAGTTTGCATACACTGATGCATCTTTTAAAGCACAACGAAAACTTGTAAACTGATGAAGATGGTGAACACAATTCTGTGATGGAAATTATAACGCACTATATTTTGGACAGTGAATGTCTTCCAAATTAATCACTGTTCTTTGTAAAAGAGACTCTAGATATATTTACCTTGCTTTGCTGTGAGTGAATACACAATGACTGTGCGAGGTACACTTAGTAACTATCCTTTTAACTTCGCTGTATTCAACTTCGCCTTTTATCCACTCTAGACCAAATACTTGCTGGCTTAAATAATTATTTGTATATCTTAAACTTGGAATAATTTTTGATATTGGAAATGGAGGTTTAAATATCCAACTTTGAAAACTATTGCTATCTACATGAACTATGGCTAATTCTTTGACTATGAAATTATTTTCTTCATTATCATCGAAGGCTGAAAAGTGAACGACAGTTCTCATGGTTGATCGTAAACTAAACTAAATTTTATACGGTATGATCCGTATATACATTTCGATCCTTATCGATCTGTATACGGGAATCAAATTGAGCGTAAATAATACATGAAATAGATTGTGGAAGATTTTGACTGAACCCAATTCGGAGATTAACGGGAGAATCCTTAATAACATCCCATGTCGAATCATCTAAAGTATTAGTAGGAGAAAGAATAAAAGCATAAAGAGTCATGTAATCAGAATATGTGGCCGTATGACTTACATTTTCATGAAATATACCAGTTCCAGAGAACAGGGTGTGATAACTTTGAACGTATAGTTGATTAGCATAATCCGGGGTAAGAGGGTTGGGAGAATAAAATTGAGAACCAACTTGTACTTGCAACTTATTAATATTAAAAGTTTCAAAGTGGGACGGCTTTTCATGGTATTTTCCATTGAATGCAGTATTTGCAGAAAAACCTATAATGAGACCCTTTGGTACATTTCCCAAAAATATATTATCAAGATTATAGGAATCAACATTTGCTGGAATCGTATGTACTCTTGTTTCGACTCTAGTCAGTGGTAATTTTGCAGTATCATGAGTCATAAAACTGTTTAATTGTAAAGCTAAATCAGCAGAAATATTAATTCGACGAACATAAAGAATAACCTCTTCCAGTTTAACTTTAAATGTAGACTTTTCAGCTGTCATTAAGCAGAATGCATCTTTACTACGACTTAATTTTATACGAAGGTTGACTTTATTTGGAAGAACTCGATTTGATCCAGAAATATCTGTATGAAGTTGACCATACATATCAATGGAAGCGCTACCAGCAACAAAAGATTTTTGTTTATAATAACCAGCATTGTTTTCATTGAGACTATTAAATGCCCTGCAGTATCCTTATACCACAATCCAGTGGTTAAATGAGCTTTGCTTGCATCTTCAGAATAATTGAGTAAAGTTTCATAGTATGCTCTAAATGGGTATTTGAATTTGAAGAAGAAATAATTTTATCATTTAAAGAAACATTGACTTGGGTAAAAAGTAAATGTAAAAAGTTATTCACCGGCGCTACATTATCTACCACAACGGCTGGTGGTCCTTCTGCTGCTACTTGTAAAGTATCTCCATTCCCCTTATTACTTTACACTTGACATAAGGATAAATATGTGCAGGAAGAATATATTCCGCAGTATCTCCAGGCACAAGAAATTCTAAAGGTCAATCAGAAGAAAACGATGAAATTGGTCGATACTCTACCATTCGAGATGATTCAATAGCAGTTTGTGTCATAGGGAAAGAAACTAAATCGAACTCGTTCGTACAGCATTCATTACTTTTAGGTGTAAGAAACGACATTTTAACTGAAAATACCTCTACTCTTTCTTTTATTACAAACACGTCGTCTTTTTAAACTTGGTGGTCCAATACGTACAGAAACCTTACGTTTACGTGCCCTTCTTCTACCACTACCACTAAGCAACTGACTGACTTTATTTTCAGCTTTCGTTCTTAAAGATGATCCTGCTTCGGGAACTAGTGCTTTTAAAGATTCCTTCATAGGTCGGTTTTCCAGCATATCTCCCGCAACTTGTATTAACGTTTGTAAAGCTTGTCGTCCTACTGCTTTTGCTCCTTGTTTAATGAATTGCATAGCAAATTGAAACAATCTGCGAAATAAACTCCCAATCCCATGTCCCCGTTGATAAACAGGTCCTCCAAAGTAAGGTATACCTCTACCTTTATGCATAACTGTATAGGACTTCATTTTGATGAGCGCTTAACGTGAAGTGTTATGGTGAATGTCAAGGATGCGAACGGTAAATTACGGCCTGCATGATCTTTTAGTAGTATTTCTACAGTGTCAAATGAAAGTTTTTCAAGTGGAAAATAATGCACATTCTGAAAAGTTATGGTTTGTATATTTCCATGATGATTATCAGTCATACCTACAATTCGTAAAAGAGTTGCTTTTCTATCACCTACAAACTGAGGTTGAATAATATCTGTATAAACAAACACTTGATGGGGATATCCAATGTCTAAAATGACTGCTTAGGAATACGACTATCTTTTAAAATATTAATATTAGGTTCAAAACCTAATTGTAATGCTAATATGGGTGATAAACGAAAATATTTTATACTATCACCAACGTGTACAGTAACAATATTTGAATATTCAAATTTTATACTTGAATTTATTTTTATTCAATTCATCTAGCAACTGTTGAACCGTGGAATAGTATCATTGTGCTATTCTATGTTTTACATTATCATACCATATTATATTTTGACCCGAAATAACATTATCACACGTTAAGGGAATATGAATTTCACTTAATCCTAGCATCCACGAATCATGTAAATGTATTTGATTATTAGAAATATTGAAAAAATGTGTTGGATTATTATTAGAATAACTTTGAATACTTCCATTAGAAGTAAGTATAATGTAAAAACTATCGTCACTACTTCCAGAAATCATTTTCTTTTAAAATGAAGTGTCACACTTGAAGCTCGAAATTGAAATTGCAACTTTTCCCCATGCACATCTTTTAAGTCTACTTGAAGAGTATAAAAATATTTCTTTTCAACATTAACATATTGTGGACAATCAAAAATAAAGGATTTCATTTTTCCGTAATGATAATCTTGTATTCCAATTTTCCGAATTAACTTTCCATAAACCGGTTGATCTTTTACAATATCAATACAAACATTTATTTCTGAAGCAATAAAATAATCAAGATTTGTGTGGAAAGATGCTGCAACATTTAGCTTTGGTTTCTTTTTCTGATTCATAGGATAAAAGTGAACTATACGTGTATTCACTTTAGAATCATTACTAAATCCTAAAATATTTTGCAAACCAGGACTCATCGCTAAAAGATATTCACGTTTAAGACTTTGTTTATGAAAAATATAAACTTTATCTCTACTTTCCTCATAATGAATAACGATAGGATTTTATTCTATTACTATGGGATCATAATTGATCATGCGTTCAACACTAATCATTACTACGTCATGAAACTTTTCATTATAAATACTGCTATCATCAAATATATGTAAACCTTTTTCTCGTCATATTCTTTTCCCATTTGTTTAGGTAAAGTTGTACGAATAATATCTAAAACTGAATATACCGATTCATAATATCCGGCTGGAAATTTTGTAGTATATTCTACTATATTTTTATAACCTATTTGAATAATAAGTTCTTCTTTTTTAATATTATAAAAACTTCTACTTAGAAAGAATAGAAAGTCTACTTAGTCTCGTTAAATGAATTGGCTGACAAAATTTCGTAGTATACGAAGTTGTTTTATTTTCAAAAATATTATTGCAAACATTTGATGGTAAGGTAACATAAAACTCATCGGCTTGTTGAGACAGCATGTTTACGACTGAACTGATTTTCGTTTAACCCAACTATTTATAGAAGATGGATAACCTAACCATTTCACATAAATCCAACCTTTTGTACGTTTTAATACTTTTTCAGTTAAATAACTTTTCTGTTTTCCTAGAAATACTTTTTGTAATTCCTGCTTATAAAATGAACCTGCTATAAGTTCCCCATTCCAATCTTGAATTTTATAAGTCATTGGATTACTTTGAATACACTGATCCACAATAAATATTTCACGAGACCATTTGGGTAAATATCCTTTTTCCAATTTATGTTTATATTTACTGACGCGAACATAATCTCCCGCTTCAAATTTACACTTCTGCTTAACTTTCTTCTCCTGCCCGTATAATCTTTCAAAAATTTCATTAACATTAAAATCATTTACTTGTACAGGTGCATATTGTATGGAAGAATGTTTCGTATGATTATAACTTTTTGCAAGATCTTGCAATATACCAATATAGCGATAAGTATTTTCAGCAGTAAAGTATTTATATATTTTTTCCTTCAAAGTACGGATATAACGCCTTACGAAAGCAGCCTTGATTTCAGAATGTACACTATAATGATTTGAAAAACACGTTTTACATGTTGATTATAAAATTCTTTTCCTAAATTAGTTTGACAATGAAGTAGAAGTAATTTTCTTCTACTGAATATTGATTCTATTGCTTTTGTCATGATAAGACCCGTTTTATTTTTAACTGGAATACAAACGGCATAACGACTAAAAGCATCTATGCTACATAAAATATATTTACATCCATCATTATATTTTGATATGTTTTGCAGATCTGCTAAATCCATTTGTACTAGTTCATTAGGTGAATTAATATAATATATTTTACGGGGAAAATGTTTACGTGCAGGAGCATGTAAAGTGTATGTATCTTGTGAAGCTAACCATTTCCTTACATTCTCTTGAGAAAGACCAGTTTTCTTATTTAACTTGGAGATACTAGCTAAAGAATTTGAATCTGCATAAGCATAATAAATTTTATGAAGTGACATATTTTAAAACTTATATTCTTTATAATTTTTAAATAATAAAGAAAAACGTTTCTTTATTCCTTGACTAACACTATTCTTCTTTTTCTTTACTATTACTTTACTAGATTTCTTATTTTGTTTGCTACTTTATGAACAGTATTCTTATGCTTTACTATTTTAGTAGAAGATGCGCCAAATTGAAAATTAACTAATTCTAAGGGATTATTAATATTTTGTAATAATTTTTTAAAATCTTGAATGCCAAGTGGATTGCTAGGAGTCTTTCGAGTTCTTACTACATCATTGATAAGATCAATGATATTTGAACCTGGAACTACTTTGTT
>JAGDQP010036080.1:0-13926 GCA_022664845.1 Lepisma saccharinum | reverse complement strand
ATTTAAATATAAAGACATAACAATATGTTTATCTACTTCTTGTGCTAGAGCTGAGAAAGAATAAGACATTAATGCATTTTCGCAGCTGCATTCTTCTGCTCTGGTGCTGGCCTGAAAGAGAGAGAAACATAGAGAGAGACAGTTGTAAATATTACCGCCTTCCTGCTATTACGTTCGTGCAAATATGTTGGGATACTTTTGTGGCAAAGATAACATAACTTTCCACTATAATAATTATTTACAAGATTAGGAATAAGATATTACAACAATGGACGAGCTAGGCTTGTTCGTCTGACATACCACTTCTATGACAGAATTCTAATTTATGTTGCATACGCATTGACGGAAATCAATAGTTTTACTTAGTCAATGCCTTTCCCGAGTGGCTACTTCCAGTGTTTACGAAATGTCCAGATATTTGCCATTTTTACAACTAAGTCATGAAACAAGGGACTTGGGGTGCATTAATGTAAGTCGAACGCAAAAGCTAAAGTTGAAAGACAATTTCAATTAATATACCAAATATGACTGAAATTCAACACTCACCTGAGTTCCTAAATGGAGAGAGTCTTGTGCATTTTCTGGGTGATAAATCAAATATCGAATTAGGCGGGTATAGGTATTTTAATGAAATTCAAGTAGCAAGGCTCGGAAGTTGGGGTAGTAATGACACAGTTCCTTCTGATTCTCATGCCCTCTATCACTAACATGGTCGTGGTATAAAACGTTACTTTGATTGCTTTAATTCTTTTGTTGCTTTTCTGATATCATCTTTTGTTTACTTTTAATAAATATTGACTATTTTGACCTGGATGAATTGCACATCTTTAGATGATTATAGCTTTACTGGAAGTCAAAACGGATCTGTGTGGTTCTGATTTTCTGCAATTCGTAATTTGTTAACCACAATAATTATCTATTCAATGTCTGTCACATTTAGCGAGAATTGACGTCGCCTAGTTGGCCACAGGTTTCCTGTTGTTTCTAATTAATATACCGTGAAGAACTATGTTTAGTCATGATACAGTCCGTTCATTCTGTTTGTAAATCTACCCCAAAATAAGCAAGTCTCCTGACATAAACGTATGTCGAGAGCCAAAAATCGTTTTTGAAAAATAAAATGAAAAAGTAACATAAAATAAAGAAATCAATAACTCTGTAATTAATGTTCAACTGCCATAATAGTTCCTTAACATATGATATATATTCAATTGAACATGCGCAGAGCAGCTGTACCTTATTTACTAGACTATTGTATCGGATTCAACAGGTTCTGGGCTTGATTCATGCGTCTTCCATCCTGATTAAGGTTTGTCCAGGTTAATGCTGGTATGGTGCTTCGAAATAGGCCCTGGTCGAATTGTTGACAACATTCTTACCCCAGTCTTATTCTGGTCTCAGCCAGAGTTGTCTGAAAACCGTTAATGGCATTCAAATTCTACTCTACACGTACGTATACTACGAAGTAGAAATGACTTTTTATGACTACAGTCTATTCATGAATAAAAGTGCAAGTAAATGAGTGTCTAGCCAGAAAACGATGAAAAAAAGTCTTTAAAAAATACAACATTTAAGTAGTGAGCATCCATTCCCAACCTTTGGGGTACGGCGCCACTTCACGTGTTTCTTACCTCACACATAAGTTCTTTTTTGGTACCGTCTATTCAATATTACTTGATATTCAAAATTACACAATTCAAATGTATTTGTTTCTCTGTCAAGGAGTTGAATGCATACCTTAACCGTTTATTAGCTACATAACTGTTCTGAGGTTATTTTCATTAAGCGAAAAGTGATATTTGGTTTTCAAGCACTTCTTTGTCTGCATGTGATAGGTTACCTAATATTCGTTACAGCTCCTTAAAGACAATTTTGACCATTTCTTTCGCACTATAATTGTTTTTCATTTAAACCATAATCATAGAATTACATTCATTTAGCCATCTTCCCCGATAGGCATCTTTTCCCAAAAGCACTAATAGTTTTGCTGCAAGAATTGATCCTTTAAATAATAAATTTACTCATGGATACTACCGTAATTTACACGTATGGCTCTTATCTCATGTTGTTTGTACTAGAACAGATTTGTCAAGGCTACCACTCCCATATGTTTACCATTTAGTACAACTAGCATTTTGACCAATTAATATCACAAAGTGTCATGCTAAAAATAATAGAAAAGAAAGTGAAAAACTCTCCCGTGAAAATGTTAACAATTATGATTAACCCGCCATCGGTAACTTGTGAGGGAATCCCTCACTTTTGTTTTTATTTCCTTTCTGTATTTTTAAAACTTTGTCCATTGACCTGTGCTGCCGCCTAGCTGGAGATTGTAATATTGTGCGTGATCCCAAATCGTATCACCGACCTATCACGTGCGCAGTGTGAATGAGAGCCTTGACAGTGAAAGACGTATTCTATTTGTGAGGGAATCCCTCACAAGTTACCTATCGCGTTTGTGTTTTTCGATCATCTGTTGGTGTGCTTATGTGATTTCGAACTAAAATGGATCCAGATGCAGACCGGATACGAAAGTGGTTACTGGAGGAAGATAATGGCAGTGATGTTGGTCATGACGTGCTGTCAGAATTTGATGATTCTGCAGATTCTGACAGAGGTGACGACATTATTTCGGAGCATGACAGACATTGTGAACAGTCTGCTGATGAAGGTGATGACATTTCTCCGAGTTCTGGTGTCCATTATCTGAGGAGAGACTATTGACTGTGTGGAATGCTCACCCACCGCGACAATCGACACGAAGAAGACGAAGAACTTAGCTATGCGTCTAACTAGAAATCACATGGTTAAGAGACTGTCCATGTCAGGAGTTCGAAATGATATCAAGATTCGGATTAAGAAACATCTCCGACTTCCATATGAAGAACTTGTACCCGAATCAACCCAGAGCAGGGAAGAAGCAAAGTGTGCGTTTTGTATAAAGAGAAAGAACCGAAAAACGAAGACACGATGTGCGGACTGTCGAGTGCCAATCTGTGGACAGCACGTCATCACAATCTGCCACAAGTGCAGAGCCCAGAAGAGCAGTGGAGATAACACGGAGCAAGACTGAAAACATTTGTCAGTGAGGTGGTAGTGTTACAGCAGAAGTCTAGATGCTTTCTCGATCAAATTTTGGAAAATATATACTTGTTGATTAGAATTATATTAGATAAGTTGAAGGTAACTGTTAGGTTAGTTGAAGTTAGGTTAAATGTGTAGCTAAGCTCCACCGGCCAATTTCTGTATAAGACTCCTAGAAAGGCTTCGCTATCATGTTTGCATGTCAATAGAACCCAAAATTTGCTGTGCCAGTTAAGTTTTCGACAGCAAGATGCACCCTTGTACTCTATGTTCAAAAGCCTAGAAAGTAAGATTTTCACCCTTAGCATGAAACAAGATGTTCGGCAACGGTTGTTTTCGAACTATTCTTACTATTCAGCATAAAAATTACATGAAAATTCCGCTTTATGAAGCTCTTCCACACAGAGTACAAGGGCACTTGTTGGTGTCGAAAACTTGCCTGGCGCAGCAAATTTTGGATTCTATTCACACGCAAATATGATAAAGAAGCCTTTGGAGGCGTCTAATACAGAAATTAGCCGGTGGAACTGATTTACTCATTTACCGAAGGTAGGTTCTACTCTACAACCTATTCTAATCTTACCTAACACTTCTTATGTACTATGGGTATAGAAGTGGCCAGTACAGTAAAAGCTTCCACAGACATGATTCCTGTATAACTTCCTGTCGAATGTTAAATAGCAAACAAAAGCACAAGTAGATTATAATGTAAATATAGTTAACTTTCCATCTGTTTTCAAAATTTTTCGAATAAAATTTAATGTTACTATATTACAACATTATTACTTCAATGTTACAATCGCAAAAGGTACTATATTGCAAACTATTACCTAAAATTACTGAAATTCTAACATTAATTATAATATAAAGGCATATTTTTACGTATAAGGACGATAAAAATGTTTTAACGACACAGAAAGTAAATAAATATAAATGTGAGGGATTCCCTCACAAGTTACCGATCGCGTTAAAAAAACGAAGTTACCGATGAAGGGTTAAGATTGTTCCAGAAATTCCGAACATATTTTGCGGATGCGGAACAGAGGATTTGTGAAAGAAAATCGAATAGTATGTTATTAAATATTAATATTGAAACTAAGTAGCTCAGAAAAATAACATTGCAATAAATATGTTCTGGCAAGTAATCGAACATTTTGTTAGATATGTTAATTAATTTTTGCATTGCCGCTTGATCAAATTTATGCTGCCTTGAACCCACAATTTTGTTTTCCGCACACATCATTACGAAGTGTCCGAAGCATCCTGTTTAACAAGTGTCCGATAGCGCTCAATAGAACGTAGTTCAGACGTGCTAGGGGAATTCGATTGCTTGTCAACAAATTCCACCTGATTTGTTGGAAACGAATTTGTTGCCTAATTGGATTAATTTGTTGTTCGTAAATTTGGTTGATCTTCGTGTTTCCGTAGGAAAGTCAAATGACGTTTCTGTAAACACTATGTAGTTTACAATAACCTAAATGACAAGTGAAAAAGCAGAAAGTGAAGACGGAGAGGACCAAAGGACCAAATGTTAGACAAGAAAGTACTAAAGCTAATTAAGAATACACCATCAATATTAATGCGAAATTTGACAAACATAATTGATTCAACCAAAATACTATTGACAGAATCAAAAACGTAATAACATAAAGCTCAATTCAAAGCAGAAAACTCAAGAAAGAAAACAGAAATAGCAAAATGTTGCCATAACCAGATCGAAAGAGTTGTGATTTCTGTTGATTGACAAAATTAACCACTGCCTTGTAATAGATGACGAATCATATTTTATACATGATTTTGCCACACTTCCAGGAAATCAGTATCTTAGCACTATACGAATAAAAGTGACACTCCACATGCTAAAAACTCAATCTCGATTGAAATGTTCTTCAGTAATCTTATAGTAAGTACTTTGCCAATGTGGCACTCGAAGCGTCCATTCTTTCTCCGAGGGTACCATAAATTTCATGTGTATGCCACAGAGTGTCTACACAAACGGCATTTCCCTTTCCTAAGGAAACACAAAGATTAACCTGATTTACGACACATTACTAAAAGTTGTCAAATATTTGGTTTCCAACAACTCAGGTGAAATTTGTTGACAAGCAATCAAATAACTCTAGGACCTCTGAACTACGTTCTATTGAGCGCTTTCGAACACTTGTTAAACAGGTACTTCGTAATGATGGACAATGTGAGGAAAACCAAAATGCGGGTTCAAGGTTGCAAAATAGTTGATCAAGCGACATTGCAAAAATTAATGAACATAACGAAATGTTGACAAATTGAAAACATTTTCACCGAACAGTTTTTCACCTTCTTCGCTATTATTTTTAGCGTGACACTTTGTGATATTAATTGGTCAAAATACGAGTTGTACTATATGATAAAACCTATGCTAGTGGTATCATTGACAAATCTGTTATAATACAAACAACATTATATGAGCAGTAAATGTGTTAATTACGATACCACAAATAACTTATGTGTGAGGTGAGAAACACCGTTAACTGGCGTCGTGCCCCAAAGGTTGGTGATGGATGCTCACTACTTAACTGTTGTCTTAAATAAGACCGTTTCCATCGTTTTCCAGCTAGACACTCATTTACTTGTACTTTTCTTCTTGAATTGACTGTAGTCATAAAAGGTCATTTCTAATTCGTAGTATACGTACGTGTACAGTAGAATTCGAATCCAGTTAACGGTTTTCAGACAACTATGGCTGAGGCCAGAATAAGACTGAGGTGAAAATGTTGTCAATAATTCGACCAGGGCCTATTTTCGAAGCACCATACCAGCGTTAACCTGGACAAACCTCAGTCAGGATGGATGACGTCTGAATCAAGCCCAGAACCTGTTGAATCCGAATACAATAGTCTAGTAAATAAGGTACAGCTGCTCGGCGCATGTTAAATTGAATGTACGTCATATGTTAAGGAACTATTATGGCAGTTGAAAATTAATTGCAGAGTTACTGATTTCTTTATTTTATGTTGTTTTCTTTTCATTTTATTTTACAAAAAGGAGTTTTGGCTGTGGGCTTACATTTCTACCAGGAGACGTGCTTATATTTGGTTAGATTTGCAAACAGAATGAACGGACTGTACCATGACTAAACATAGCTCTTCATGGTAAATTAATTAGAAACAACAGGGAATCTAATGCCATGTAGGCGACGTCCTTTCTCACTAAAGGCAACATATATTGAAAAGATAACTGAGGTTAATAAATTATGAGTTGCAGAAAACCAGAACCACACAAATCCGTTTTGACTTCCAGGAAAGCTATAATCACCTATAGATGTGCAATTCATCCAGGCCGAAATAGTCTATATTTATTAAAAGTAAACCAAATATAATATCAGAAAAGCAACAAAAGAATTAAAACAAAGTCACGTTTTGTACCACGTCAGCGATAGAGGGCATGAGAATAAAAAGGAACTATGCCATTACGACCCCAACTTTCGAGCCTTGCCACTTGAATTTCATTAAAATACCCATACCTGCCTAATTCAATATTTGATTTATCACCAAGAAAATACACAAAACTCTCTCCATTTATTAACGCAAGTGAGTGTTCATTTTCAATCATATTTGGTATATTATTTGAAATTGTCTTTCGAATTTAGCTTTTGCGTTCGACCTACATTAATGCACCCCAAGTCCCTTGTTTCTTGACTTAGTTGTAAAAATGGTAAATATCTGGACATTTCGTAAACACTGGAAGTAGCCACTCCGGAAAGGACTAAGTAAAGCTATTGAATTCAGTCAAAGCAAATGTAACATTAGAACTTGTCATAGATGTGCTATGTCAGACAAACAAGCCTAGCCCGTTCCTTGTTTTAATATATTATCCCTAATTTTGTAGATAATTATTATAGTGGAAAGTTATGTTATCTCTGCCACGAAAGTATCCCAACAGCTTAAAGTAAAAGCAGTTAAGCGGTAATATTTACAACTCCTCTTTCTCTCTCTCTCTCTCTCAATCACACTCACTCACTTTCAGGCCAGCGCCAGAGCAGAGGAGTACAGCAGAATAAATTCATTATGTCTTATTCATTTTCAGCTCTAACTGAAGAAATAAATCAACGCATTAATATATCCTTATAAATACTTGGTCGCTTTCTATCTAAGCTAATCACTGATATCAGGAATATCTTGGCTACAGTTCATTAGAATTGTGGTAACGCGTTAAGGTTGTTGTGGTATTATCTAATGATGCGGGTCACTATATTAAGCATCAGAACCCAAATTAAGGTTTTGCCATTGCTTTGAAGAAGTTACTACACCCAAATTGGCAAATCAGTAGTCACTACGCTATCTTTGGCTCAGATCGGGATATAGTAGGGTAGAGGATGTGGTAAATAGCACCCACGGCTTTAGTTAAGGTACTATTCTGGCTTTCGCCTTGTGAAACTGAGTGAACCCTGGAAACCTTCAGTCAGGATAATCGGACGTGGGATTCACACCCTCTTGCTTATTCATTACTAACCCAGAGTCAGCCACGTCACCGCCTGAACCACGAGCGTTAGCTATGTTAAAACAAGTGTACAGCTGCTTAAGATATGCACGAACAAGAGTTATTAACTATTGGGGTCACTTATAACTTTCGGAAACATTGTTAAATATAAAAATAAATGCTGTTACTTTTGTTCCCACTTCAATCTAAAACGGTTTAACAGACTGTAATCATTTTTTCGAAAAATAGTACAGAATTGTCAAAATTTAATGTTAATTTTTTGAACACCAGAAGTGACTATGTCGCGAAAGAAATTAATAAAACAGTGATTTCATTGTTAAAAGAATGCAATAAATGCCCGTTCTCCCGCGCCCGCCTCGCTTTCGGTGATCCTTTACATCAACGCGGGCATTGTCTACGCGGGAAATCTCTGCGAACATGGTTGCTGTGTAACCAGTTTTATTGACGTGGTGGCAATGGACATAGAGATGATAATATGACTACCAAGGAAATTCCTTATTTTGTTAGTTCGTTATTTAATATATATATATATATATATAAATATATATTTGCTACCAAAAATATATTTTTTGCTTGTTTGGGATATCTGTCGAAATACTGGAATAATTCCGAGCTTTTTTTTGAAGTTTTTCGTTCACTTTTATTGGAAATGTGTATGGATCGAAACGAATTATAGTTAGAACAATTAAAGTGGCAAAAGGATTTATCTTTAATACAGTAGTGTTTCCGGTAGATGAGTGGTTAAGCTCGTAGCCTTGCAATTAAGGTGTCCCGGGTTCGATTCCCGGTGGGTACACAAATTGTTCGAATCCCACGTTAAACTGTAGGTCCCGTCCTCAGGACGTCATCATCCCATGGAAGGAAATGGCAAACCACCATGGGTTCGCCTTGCCCAGGAATCTTCGGGTCAAAGACTTGCCTTGGAGCAGAGCACCTATCATCATCATTAATACAGTATCGAGTAAATAAAATCTATAACAGAAAATGAGTAAAGGAAATGTACTCTGTCTTCAAACTGATTTGCCGAAACACAGTTCCGGTGCGTCCGGCCTACTTTAGTTTATTTAGACTGTGTAATGGTTTCTGCTTGTACAAAAATCAGAACAAATAGTTGATTATTAATACCGTAGATATATGAGAAACGGGAATATGATTCACTTTCAAATTTTCGACGTGAAACTACTACAATTTCATGAAAAATATATATAAGTAATTATTATTTTAAATGGCAATACATCTTAATAACAAAGAAATAACTTCTTGTTGTTTATTCATCTATGACTATTCATATCAATATTATTATGATCCAGCAAGAAGATTAGCTTTTAATGGAACAATTCTAGCTACCGGCCTGGTGCAATTAATGAAAATGCAACCTATTTCGTGGTGCTTCCTAGCAACACTGTTCTCTCTTTTCGCCCGCGCTCGCCTCGCTCTCTCGCTGATGTGAAACGGCTCATTTACTTGAATGTCTTGCTTGGCTTTCAGCGGGCAGCGCCCTCGAAAGTCTCCACGCATTTCTAGCAGGGAAACGTGGGTGTTTTTTAGTCCACAGCGAGAGAAACCCGCTCTCGCGTCGCACTCGCGCTGATGTGGAAAGCCCAATTGCTCGCAATGTATTTCTAAACCACGCGGGTGTTGTCTGCTCCGCTTTCGCCCCGCTCTCACGAGTATGTGAAAGCGGCATAAAAGGAATATAATATTAACACAAATCAAGGTTTTGCCATAGCTTTGATAAAGTTCAGCCTTGTCACTACATCGCTATTCCTCCTCAAATTGGCAAATCAGTCAAGAGGTTTTCAAATTAAGCCCTGACTATCCATTGTCTGTCATACTATTTTCTTCATTCCCACAACACAAAAGTTACTGCGGCATTCAATTGATGTAACATTTATTTTATACAAGGAAGAGAAATCTTCACTTTCAAACAGATGCCCTCAAAACGATGCCCTCATCGTAACAAATATTGTCTGAACTGGTCGAAATACAACCAGACTTACTCATTTATATTAGTCATCTTACTGATAATGTATAAATGAAGTTAATTTTTTAAATTACATTTTACCGTCTTTTATCTTAATTATAATGTATTAGGCATCTTCAGCAAAAACGAGAGGGTGTCTTAAATATGCACATTCTTATAGGACAGTTTAAATGCCAATAGATCCGTTTTTTTATATATGTAGCTTCATGTACTTTGGTCAGTATAAGCATGAGAAGTTAATATATATTTGTGCAAATATTTGCTATTCTGTTTCTATTATTTATCCCACAATAATTGTCCCACATTGGTTCTTATGAAATATGTAGCATCTTCCGTCATTTCGCTATACATATATAGGGCGTTAATAGATTTTTTCCATTTAGTGCACTCATTCGATTGTAATTAAATCGGAATACTATATTACGTATCAAAAGAAGAATTTTTATTTTCACAATCACTGTAGAAATAGCCAAAAATTAACTAAATACGAAGTTTTTACAGGAATTTTGCAGAAAAATCCGCCTTTCTCCCATTTCAATACGTGATCGTCGGATGCAAGAAATAACATTGGGAATCATACTCAAGTATCAACCAAATAAGGTATGAATCGTAAGCGTGTGACAGTTACAATAGTAGCCATGGGTACGTTTTATAAAAACGTTTCCTGCTCGACCTGGGCTTTAGGTAACTGAAGGTCATAAATAAAATTCAATTTTTTCCTGCAACAAAAAAATTGTATATACATTGGGTTGATTGATCTTCCTTACTGGTGCATACATTCGATTGTGATGAAACTTGGAGAGTTTGTTACGTATGCACAAGCGGCTTAAGGTTAACGAACATGCTTAGTGATATTCGTTTTACCATCAGTTTCAGAAATAGGACCTTAAATGTCTGAAAATCGCTAAAAATGAAGTTTTCTCGAGATTTTCCCCAAAATTCATATTTTTTTTTTCACCTGCAAGCAAGAGGTGCCTTTTGAAAACCTATTGAAATAAGAACAAAATGACGTATGGATAGCAAGTATGCCAATTCAAGTAGTAGATATGATTATTCCTATGAAAGTCGACAAGACCCCAAGTGAAAAGGATGTGACCCTTTGACCTTTAATAAAGCCCTCAATATATTCCTGACAGAAGGTTATCATGCCATTCTGTGGATCTGGGATAGTATAAGTGTTAAGCAATATAATCTTAAATATTCGTAAATCTAATAGTATAAATATCAAATATAAACTTAACATATTTTAAGACATATAGGCAATCGTGTTATTAATTTAAAGACTATTAGAAAAAAAACGTTAGATGTAAACACTTTACAGCATGAAATTATGACGCAACTAATTACTACAATTACACAAATAATTATACAAATAGCCATCAGACTCGAAGTCATTTTGCCCTTGCTGTTAATATTGCAGTATAGTTATTACGTTGTTGTTGTTTATATATATTTTCTAGACGTTGTGAAAACCTTATGGTGGAATGTTTTGGAAATGGGAAAGCTTTTGATTGCTGTCAGTACATGGTTGCTTATCCTTCTGCTGAGGATGCGTCATATGTTATCAACTCTGTGCAGACAAGGTAATAGTAAAGGTAAAAATTACATCTTAACGGTAAGAGAATTGCGACAATTCCGTTTCATATATAAACGAAAAAAAATCTTTAATAAATTGCAATGTAATTTTATGCATGCTAGGCTCGAAGTTACATTTTGCTTGACGTAACGTCCACAGCTGATGGCGATATGTAAGAGTAGGTATCAATGATATTGTTAGCTGCAGTGAAACCTAGGAACAGCAATAAATGCTTTGTGGGTGGGTTTAACATGTGTAAAATAAATATATGTTGTATTAAACAAGTATATAATTAATGGACCTTCGAAAATACTTTAGTAAAATGAACACCAGATCACTTTCTTCTTGTGGCGTATAGAGAATAAACATACTTGGATAAATGGAAACTAGTATATGTAAATACTAACACTACTACATCAGGAATTAATTCATTTGAATTTTGAGAATCAAATTTTATTTAAATTTTAGTTGTAAGATGATTTTGTATTAGCTTTAGGTCATCATCGTCATATTAAGCCGTTTTCCAACCACTACTAGATGAAGCCCCCTTTTTCTCTCCACATATCTCGGTTTGCTGCTATCCTCATCCATGTAGCTAATGCAAAACGCTTAATTTCATTTACCCATCTTACATTTGGGAGTCGTCTCGATCTGTTTTTTTCAACGACGAATGAAATGTAGTAGATTTGTCGCTCATCTTCCATCTGTTCGTCTAGCTATGTGACCGGCCCATCTCCACTTGATCTTCTTTGCAGTCTTGATTACATCCTCGACTTTGCTTGTGCGCGAATCTCTTCATTTTTCTTTCTGTATCTCCTGGTTATTCCTACCATGCATCTATCCATTGCTCTTTGTGTGACTCTCAATCTTTGAGTCGTTTGCACGTTCATTGTCCAAGTTTAACTGCCGTACATCATCACAGGTACGACAAATTCATTATAAACTTTACGCTTGGGGGTTTTTCTTAGTTTGCTTTTGAAAATAAAGTGTAGTCTTCCAAACGAACTCCACGCCATTTTACATATTCTATTTATTTCATCAGTCAAAAGGGCATTCGATGTTTTAAGCTGGCCTAGGTACATACTCAGCAACTATGCATATTGTCCCTCCGTTAATCTTTACTTCCTTATTTGCAGCATGTTGATTGTACATCACTTTTGTTTTACTTAAATTCATTTTAATGCCTATTTTCGAATTATCTTTACTCCGTTCTTCCATTCTGGTTTGCATTTCTTCTGCACCTGAAGGAAACAGGACTATGTCATCAGTGAACCGTAGTTGATGAAGATTTCCGCCATTAATTCTTACTCTAACTTCATCACAGTTTAAATTTTGGAACATTCTCTCCAAGACCATAGAAAACAGTTTTGGAGAAATTGAATCTTCTTGCCTTACTTCTTTTCCAAATTTATTTTTTTCGCAATCTTAATGCAGTCTAATGACAGATGCGGCAGTTGAGTTAATGTTTCGCAGTAACGTGATGTATGCTTTGTCTATGCCTTGATGCTCAAGTGATTTAGGTACTGGTGCTTAGGAGACAGAATCGAAAGTTTTTTTCAAAATCTATGAATCCCAAATATAGTGGAAGTTCACACTCATTAGTCCTTTCCATAACTTCATTCACTGCTTCTAGGTGTTCCATTGTACTAAATCGAGCCGGCCGGATGGCCGAGCGGTCTGCGGCGGTACGCAATTGGCTCGAAAGTCCCGGGTTCCAGTCCGGGCAGGGGTATTGGTTTGGATTTTAGCACTTAACTGTTAAAGGTGAATCGTGACGGGCCGAAGTCCCCTATAAAAATAAAGTTTAACAAAGTTGTGTACTATAATCCGACGACGACGAAATCCGGCTTGTTCCGTTCCCTGGTTAATATATATATATATATTGTTCAATACGACTAAAAATAACTTTGGTGAACATTTTGTATAGAACTGACAGCAAACTAATTAGTCTGTAGTTTTCGAGGCGTTCTTTGTTCCATTCTTGTATAACAAAATTGTAACAGCATTATTCCTACTTGATGGTATTTCTCTCTTCCTCAGCAATATCGAGAATAATTTAGCAAGTTCCTCTTTCATCTTTTCACTTCCCCATTTAAACATCTCAGCAGTCTATCTTGTCCTGGCGATTTTCCGTTCTTAATCCCTCGTAGTAATTTATCCACTTCTTCTTTCATTACGCCTGGGGTATAGGTAAACAGTAACAAATGGCGATAATGCATTATATTCGTAAAGTTCTTAGTAAATTGACGACGGAACAATATTAGGTTTTATGTAGGAGATTATTCGCTACGCTCCTTCCCACCTACATCTTCTGATATTGAAAACTAACAGGATGTAATTATATCAAATAGCAGTTTAATTAGCATGATCACACATATCGTCCAAGAATGTAATTACATATTGAGCACCTGAGGCAAATGTTAGCGTGAATAGTTAATAAGACGCCTTCTCAACAGAAATCGATACGTATTAAACCAACGATACATGGATTATCGTTCAAGCACGCTGTCTGATTTCATTTCCTGTAATAGTTAACACCTTCACTTGTTGGAGATAATATGTTGACAGCTTTTATCCCAGGACTATTAGCCGCTGAGCGGAGATATTAATTATCTGAGTATGCTCACCGTCTTCGATTGAAATTTCATCTCTCACGTGTCTGAAACCGAATTTTTAAAACCAATAGATATTTCTTGCTTGAGAATCATTTCCTTCACCAGTTTACACCCGAAAGTTCAATTACCCCGCTTGTTCGTACACAATAGCAAACTAACGCATCCTATAAGGGTAATTCTCATAATAG
>JAGDQP010036078.1:7044-19237 GCA_022664845.1 Lepisma saccharinum | reverse complement strand
TTATAAGTGTATTGGAAGTAATGTTTAATTATTCCTATAACCTATGAGTACGTATGCTGTATATTTTACTGTAACGATTTTAACAATGTTAATGAAGACAATTATGTAACTGTGTCATATTCTAGACACGTGTTGTATTGGCCTAAATGGTGTTCATAACACGAAAATAAAATCCATTCCATTATTATTATTAAAAGGAACACTTGCATGCTGAAATCTCACTTCCATAATGTAAAGCAGTCAATAATATTTGTACGATGTGAGACAATTCAAAATAATGTAATGTCCTTTTCACAAGCAATCACTTTTTGTCATAAAGAGAAAAAGACATATATGACAATTTGTGATTTAGAGATAATTTAAACGAGTTTTCTCAAGCTTATCAATATCACTTCAATATGGTGGACGAAATATCCACTGTAGGCCTATTTGTAACGTTTGGTTTACAGAAGTGGCGGTGGTTCTCTTGTCTGTGGCAATTTTGATAACTAAAGTACAGGGACGAAACTTGCACAAGTCCTAAAAGACAAGAAGCCTGTTCTCTGGATTTTACAGAAGTCCTAAATTGCACAAGTCCTAAAGTTTAGGACTTGTGAAAGTTTTTTTAGGGCTTCTGCAATTTAGGACTTATGAACGTTACCCGCAGCCGGTGTCTTAGTTAAGGTAAAATCCTGACGTTCATGTACTGAAACTAATGGAAACTGGAAAATCTCAGTCAGGACGGTCGGCATGCAGGACCCGAACGCACGGTACCTACCCATTGCGGACCCGAAAAGACAGGTTAGGAAAAGAAACTTTAGTTTTCCTCGTATACAAGAATCTAGCGTAAATTAGACCCTATGACTTCGTGCATATACACTGCTTCAACACTAAGTACCTGTTTGTCCATTGACAAGGATTTAGATGACTGCCACGACCTATATGCAGCATTGACTAAAAATGATTATTGGTGCGTACAAAGGATAAAAGAGGAATAAATATATTCCTAATATAAGCACTAATGTAATTAACTATTTCTCGCGTTTTAAATAGCAATTTCTAATTCTTCCTTGTAAAGTGCGCCCCTAAATCGCAATCCGGCCCTGCATGGGTGTCTTTTAACTCGAACGTGACGGATAATCGTGACGGGCCGAAGTCTACAGTTACTAGACTGACCCATATAAAATAAAGTTTACCTAAGTTTTATTAAGAGTTTATTTAATTATTTCTCGGCGATTGGGGTCCCCTGAAAGTGATTATAATAAAGAATACTGTTTATAAACTTTTATTCGTTCTGTTGTACACTATCGTTCATAAGTTTCTCATACCATACGGTCTTTGCCCCAATTAAATTTTTATTTGTTGGTAAAGACGATGTATTATTTGGTCCCGCATTGCTGTTCAACGGACGGGGCCCCGAAAAAACAATACTGTTTAGCGTTATTTAGCGTTATCTCACCAATCTTGTACAATTGTATCTTCTTTCTCTCACGATTTCGTACAAATTACAAATCTGTGACTTTTGTGAAATGGAGGCCTATTATTTTCATCGGATAATTATGTTATTGGTTGGAGGGCTCGCGGGGTCCTTACTGCCGCCACTGGATTCTCTGAGAATTGTTATTGTATAAGAAAAGAGGCCTGCGAAAGGCAAACTGTCGTCGTTTTACAATGCATCCTCTCAATATCGCTGAACGAAACACGATAATTCTAGGTAAATATAGGGTATCTGGCATTGAAAAATTCACAGTGATGCTTAACTCATAATTTGAGAAAGACCAAGCGTTTTAGCGTCAAAATTACAAAATCTTGTCACTCTATACATTCGTGCACTACCTACAATAATTGAGGCTCTCAGAAACCAAACTGACTTAACTCCTTTTATACACAAACTGAGAAATCAAGCTGTAAAGTTTTTTTTTATTTATTTGTAATACAACAATTGTTCAGTACACTTTTCATTTTTGCGATATTATCATTTTAAAAAGAGCAAAAAATTATGTAATTAGGTTTTGTTTTATTACAAATAAGAAGATTTACAGCTTGATTTCTCAATTTGTATATAAAAGGAGTTAGACCCTAGTTAGTTTAAGCTTCTGAGCGCCTCAATTATGCGTGACAAATTCAGATCACGTACGGTTCATTCGAATATCATTTTTCTTGCCAAGTAAAAACACGCTGCATTTCCCGGCTTTCCCGTCGCAGTCATATGCAGGACTATGCATGAGCCAGCCAGATACCAGAACTCTCGCTGAGGAATGCAGTTCGATTACCGTCTAGGACATTCACCGAGGTTTTTTTGTTTTTTTTTTTTCCCACGCGCATGTGAGGAAATATTTGGAGGCAGTTCATTGTAACCGATACCTGGAAAGTGCAAACCAAAAATAGATACCGTACCTAACACTATATACTTTTGGGACAATCTATTTCCAGCCTCCTCTGAGCAACAATTTTGGTTATTACGGACTCTAATGTGCTTTTGACATTGCAGGATAAAAACGAAAATAATAATAATAAAAAACAAGCTTTTTGTTTACATTGCATGCAGCAGCTGGTCGATTGGCGATTCAAGCAACTAACCGAAGTGGGGAGATGCAAACCACGCCCTGCTCTTCCAGACGGAACTAGTTTTGCGTGCGCAATACTGCACGAGTTCGTCTACTCCGTACCACCTCTGCAAATTCCCGAGCAACGATACATCGTGCTCGTCTTCCGTCGGGTCCAATCCAAAGAACAGAGGGCGAACGTCAGCCGTGTGTTCTTGACAAGTGCATTGTAGTACAGTTCTTACGCATGGGTAAGTAGAAAGAACACAACTGAATACATTCTGAGGCCCCTGTTATAAGGTTCTATCCCCAAAACACATCATTCTGACATAAATTTTAAGCGACCAAATTGTACGCAATTGATCGCAATCTGTGCTGTAGGTGACACATTGACCTAGCTTGGTTACACGTAACCTTGAAAACTTTATTCATAACAAAAACACACCGGATATGTTGCTTTCCGTGCACCGTGCCCATACAAACACAGAAAACAGAACTTTAAAAATACGTGATTACCTAATTATCTCGCATATGATCAGACAACAGTGTTTCCAACTCCACGCCGGGATTTTGCAACGCAACACTCTTCGTAACCAGAAAAAAATCGGAAAATTGCAATCACATTCGAACAAGGTCGAAAGTATTCAGAAAATGCCAAACTAGTGTTGTTTAGCTTTCTCAAAGAGATGAGCTTGCTCTTAAATAGATGTATGTACATGTTCTCGATGTTAGTCAACGATGTCATAAAAATGTTCCAGCTCTCGTCGGCTACCATGCAAGTGATTCTTGGTTCGACTCCCGACTAAGGCTGCTTAGTTTCAGCTTCTCTCGCCTTTCGTGGTCTTAAATTTACTATGATTCGGGGAGATAAACCGGGACAGGTGTAAGCGATAGTGCTGATACCGCCCATATAATTAATTTTATCCATATCCTTATCGAGGAACCTGTTGTGTGAACGAAAATACATTTTCTAAAGATACTGTTGATATTATTTTTTATCCTGTATGCGTACCAAGAACCTTCCTTTTTTTTTTTGTCAATTGGAGAAATTAGATCTATCGTAAAGCTAGTCACACAAACAAAGGAAATTCGTGGGAGAAAAGCGGTGCCGTACTAAACCCATATGTGTGTGTTCGCCTCGCTCTGCTTCAGTCTGCTTGCTTACATATACATGTTTAGATTGACAGCGCCTTGCTTCGCTTTGATCCGCTTCAACTTGCTTTTGAGTATGTGGCTACGTAAATATGCATATATTTTAAATCGCAAGTCAGCCAAGTCTAAATACATTGTTTCAGTGAACCATTTATGCTTCTTTGCACACCTGGAAGTGAGGAAAACCTAATCCAAAATTTTGGTGTAAAATAATAAAGTATATTTTGAACATCCTGTGCCGAGATATGAGAACTTTTCATTGTGTGTAATGTGATAAAGGAATGACGGTGTAATGAAAAAAAAAAAAAAAGACGACACAAAAAAAGTGTCTGCATACAATTGTCAAGATTCGTTGATAAAAGAATCCGATCACAGTGTTACTGTTACGGGTAAAACAAATGAACATTTTAAATCATGTTCGTCGGGCTGATATTCACAGCCTTTTATACACAATATTTCATGCAAATGAAAACTGTTCGTGCGCATTGCATTTCGCTTATCTCATTGCAAATGTGCACGCACGACTAGTGGAACTCTGCACGTGACTTGAGCAAAGTTGCATCGCCCAAGTGAATACGAATGGGTGTGGCAAATCAATAATGTGCTCTTGCACTCGCGACTAGTGAACACGTAACATTTCACAGTACTTTTCTTCCGATAAATCGGAATTTCCTCCAACGAAATGCCAATAGTGATAGAGAAATATTAAATCAAGGAAAAACAGCATTTTCATATATTTCTTATTTTTCTGCATTTCACGAACGAGCAACATAAACAAAGGGAGAGAGGGTTATTGACCTGATATCAGACAGCTGGTAGTCCGGTTGCATAAGGTTCCATATTGTGAAAAACAGCATTACTATCTCTTCCTAACTAATAGTCCAAGGCTGGTTTAGTTCTACTGAACCCCCACTGTACATGCAATCAACACAGCCGAATTAATAAAATAATAATAATAATAAAATGTTAAATCCTGAATTTTAAAAATCACTTTTCGAAATTACACATTTTCGGAATCATTTACGTAATATTTCTAAAATATTTTAAGGAAAGTTTTAAAGAATCCCTCTATATTTTTAAAATCACTTTTTATACATTTTAGAAAAAAATATGTTAGTATAGTTTGGAAATATTCGTGGAACGCTTTTATTGTGCGATAAAACTGATAAACTAAAATGTGCCACGTGAGGAACTGTTACTTCAGCCCGGCTTGATACGAGTGCAATGCTTGTTAATATCTACAAACACCCATGTTTAATGCGGGATTCGAACCCGCAACTTCGTGGACGGCGACCCACCGCTTTAGTCCCCACAATCATCGATGTCGGCTTTCGTTGTATGAATAACACAATACGAAAATATTTTGAAAACTGTTTTTTAAATGTTGAAGTAATGCTTTGAACATAAATCCTACGTTCTTTAAGGAAATACTTTTAAAAACATTTTCGAAAGTATTTTCTGAATTTTTTTAAGCTCTATTTCCAAAATGTACCCTTAAAACAATGTTTTGATTTTAAGAATATGTTTCGTAATACAGCCTATAACCTATATTATTCAGAAAATAATTTCGGAAATGTTTTTAAAACACATCCTTAATGGACATAGGAATTATTTTGAAAATATATTCTTGTTGTGTGGGGAGGAATTTAACGAGAATAACTTTTTGTCTCAGGTCTGGAATTCAGTAACGCGAGTCTGATTCCAGCAAATGGCTTATGAAATCCGCACTGTACATTCCTGGTCTATATTGTATCTTATCTTTGACATGGTTATCTTTTACTTTCTTATATTGTTCATGCAAGACGGAACGACAAGAGGGAGATAGTCCTCTCGGCCTTGGCATGATGTTAATAAAACAAACAAGAATAACCTCAATTCACTAGCGCCGGATTGTCGGATCGATCTACTAGAGCAGGTTTTTTCAAACTGTGGTCGCGCAAGGATAAAATAATAATAATAAAAAAAAATAATAAACAGAGGACATTTAGTATCGTTTGATTTTAAAAGTGCGCCTAACTCGTAACCAGTAAAATATTAATTTTTATGAGAGTAACGTCTGTGATAAATATATAATACTAGCTGATTTGCCAGCCCGTTGGTGCGAGGTGAATAAAATATGTTGTTACCCCCTATGCCGATGGGGCTCAACTTTGACGTAAACGACATCGGGAGTGTCATCTCAACTACCCCGAAAACTATGGATTCGACACTAATATTAGTAGTTTTCTACTATTTTTACATACCACCCCTTCCCATCCCCACCTCTCTCTACCGGTGTGTTATCTAAGATAGCCGTTGTTAATGAGTTGATAGTCATGAAAAATTTGACCACTTGGAGGTAGTCAACCTGTCGAACAACACTGTAGTGTGGGTTGCCGCGTGCTTTGTTTTTAAATTTTCCATTATTGTTATCACCGCCATTGGGATTCAATGGACAATTAGATGGTCGATTATCTCTGAAGATAATAATTTTAGATTCAAAGTGATATGAACTTCCCAGTTCGGTCCAGTGTCTGATCATGTACGAAAAATAATTCCAACCGGTCAAGCACTTTTTGAGTGATGAACACGTAAACATACTCACTTTCAATTTTATATATAGAGATTACTTTTCATTGACAGCAGAACAGAAATAATTCACATTTTTTTAAAACTTTTACTTCGTTATATTTTTGATTCAAGGTACCATCCTAGCATTTGCCTGGCATGACCGAGGGAAATGAAAGATAATCTTATTCAGTGTGGTCGGCACCAATGATTAAAAGACAAGCACACCACTAAATGTTCTGCCTCATCGGTGTAATCATTCTTGGCAATATAATCATGCAATTTAAATATTAGCATTAAAAATTCCTTAATGTTACTTTGTGGTAGGCCAAAGTATGAATTTCTGTTCAGCGGTACGCCAGTCTAAAAGTTTGAAAACCCCTGATCTCGAGACTTTCAAATACGAAACAAACATTCACTGCAGTGATTTGTTCCCTAATTTTACAGTCTAAGGTAAAATAATTTTGATTTTTCTTTTATGTAGGCCTATACAGACGATAGATAATACTTATTGTTGATCTTAACTATTAAGAATTAAAATCAGGATCATCACATTTTTAAAGAATAATGGTAGTGAAGACGTAAGCGCTGGAGGTCGGCGCAGGTTCGAGTCCACTCACGCCGACCATCCTGCCAGGTTTTCAGAGTTTTCCGCAGTCCCATCGGATGAATGCCAGAATAGAATCTACATTAAGACCCTTGTCGCTATCTTCTTAATCCTCAACCCCAGACGTCTAATCGCCAAGGAACAGAATCCCTCCAACATATTACATGGTTAGGCCAAAGCTGCCAGCTCAACCATAATGAATAATAGGAAGTAGTGACATTTATAACAAATATTTTGTAAAAATATATTCTTATCATTAGATAGCGGATTTCTTGGCAAAAAAAGTGATAATAAATAAGCGTTCAAAATCGTCATATGATAGGGGAAAAAATATATTTATTTTCACTTTACAACTTTTAATGTTTCAAACAATATCTCCACAGTCGTTTCCAACATCTTCCAACCCAAGTATCTGTGTAGAATTCTTGGAAAATCTTTGGCAACGTCTACGACAGTTTCTAAAGCAGATTCAAGATCGAACTTCGCTATATGCCATACATTATTTAGCGTCTACAAGGAACATGTAGCTCATCTGCAAAGTTGCTACTGCCACAAGTTTTTGCCTCCCTTGTGACAATTCCAAGTCTGTCGAAATCATCAAACTAAATAAGTTTTTGACTGGTATATGTAATGTACATAGTCACCTTTCTCTTCCTTTCTCTCTTGTCTTGAGTTTGCTGTGAGTGCAGATACAATGGATTAAGGCTCCTCGCTACTCCCTCACCCACTTTTTAACATTTTTCAGAATATTTCAAAATCTAATGGCATTATCCAAATTTTAAGAAGATACATCTCTAGTACTTACAAATTACTATGAAATACAATGGAAAGCGATCTCGAGATCTTGTCCATTGATGAGTGATTCGTTCTCAAAGATTATGAAGTCATTATTTAATTAACAACGTATCACTCATCAATGGACAAGATCTCGAGATCACTGTCCATTGTATTTCATAGTAATTTGTAAGTACAAGAAATGTATCTTCTTAAAAATTTTATAATGCTATTAGATTTTGAAATATTTTGAAAAATGTTAAAAAGTTGGAGAGGGGGGAGCGAGGAGCCTTAATCACCAGTTGCTGATTCGGGGAGATGAACATGTCATAGAGTTCTTACTAGTACTTCATGTATAACCAAATGAAAAATGAATTTGATTATTTTTAAGACCTTTAGGCTACTTTGGCTTAGGCCGGATGGATGATGATGGGGTGATTGGTGGAAAGAAAGTGGGAGGAAACGGGAGAACCCTGAGAACCCCCCCCACACACACACACGGTGTTTGTCCACCACAAAATCCACACGGCACGAGCAGGACAAACCCAAGCGCCACACGTGAGGTGAGCGCTCTAAACGTTGAGCTACCGCGGCCCCAAATGAAAAATGAATTTAAATAAATTGCGTACGACATTTATAAGCACGAAAACATGAAATAGGTAATAACACACGAAACAGAAATTTATAGGCACTATAAAATCACCTTTGATCATTTTCTACTGACTTGAAACGCACTTATAACTTATTAACCTACAGTTTCCAACGAAGAAAAAAATATGTATCATACGCAAATCTCTCTACAAATCATACGTCTACCGCGACTAAGTTCGCCACAGTGTCTGCAAATGCATTAAATAATGGTTAATGCTTAGGCTTCTCACTTTGACAACCCTTGCTCTAATACCCGTTACCGTACTTATTGTAGGTTTTTTTTTTTAACCTTTTTGTTGATTTAAATTGACGAAGCAGAATAAAATGGTCATTCATTAACAACTGTTATTAAGTAAACCCTTGGGCTATGCGATCGTATCCTTCTTAACGTGCAACACAAACAACAGTACTGACATATGTGTTGCATAACACACTGGGGTTCGTTAGGCAAGGTTAGATGAACCCGGGGGATCAAGATTTTGGGACCTAATACATGGTCTTTCATTGTGCAAAATTATTTAATTAACAATCTCCAGATACAACCCAATTTCGGCAATTTTACAGTGGATATATATTTAACAATAGCAACGAAGGGTAGGATTTGAAAGGAATTGGCGCTATCCTTATTCAGGCTATCATCCCAGCATTTGTCTGGTATGACCGAGGAACACCAAGTAAAACCTCAGCTAAGATAGCCGTCACGCGGAATCGAACCCAGGTCCTCCTCTCCCAACTACTCTTATCGCTCAAAAATTTATGCATGAACGGGGTTCGAACTTCGAAGATGCTTCAAAAGGCTTTGTTCGATTATTAGTCGGCCAATGAAGACATACAAAGTTTGGTGCAGATTACTCCAACGACGTTGACTTGTATATCAGACAGAACGACTGCCATGGTTTCAGCTTTCTTTAAAAGCTATGTGCCTTTTAAAGACAGTCTTCCTTACGGTGAAAAGTTACTGGCAGAATTCCTGCAGAATAATGAAAACAAAAGGAAAAAAAGAAAGGAACTTCTACGTTTTAGAACTCTTGTGTTGCACATCTTAAATGAGTTAACTTTTGATCACTTACTGTATACTTTTTTGACTTCTAATTATTATTTGACTATTGTTTCACATCAGTTTAAGTATATCAATCCGTTTGGTAGGTTAGGAAAGAAGTGAGATACTGCCGAGAGCAGGAATCATCTCTATGAGAGTCTATTGCTCTAGCCAACTGAGCCAGGAAGAAACTAGTGAATTCGTCACTTTTCTTATTATATATGGCAGAAATTGAATGTAAAAATAAGGGATTCGGAGTTTATCAATTATACTGTTTACAGAATCCGTACGAGAAGTGTTTAAAAAGTAATCCTGCAAACTGATGGCGCGAGAAGCGTTCAAATGTTACCTTTAGAAACCTGATCAACTCCACACACTTGTTGTACACATTAGGGATTGACACATTTCCCAGAAACCGAAAAATTCAGAACGAAACTTATTTCCGAAAAACGGTAAGCAGAAAATTTTCCGGAAACCAGAAAACAATTTTTTCGGAAGTGGACATTCCTTGTACACATCACTTACACTTTTTGAACACAAAACTGAGAATTTCAGAAAATATTTGCTCAGACACGGTAAAATAAATGTATTATTTTTATAGAGCGGATTTTTTCATAAAACAGTTCTGAAAAATATAATTTAAAGCAGAATTAAAATTATTCCTGTAACTTAAAAAATTGAAAAACGTACATCCGTGGTGGAGTCCAATCCGAATATCTACGAAAATTTATGTTCTCTAACCAAGCTCCTTACCAAGTTGTCTGCTGCGAATATTATGGGTATTTGTAATTTTTGCCAGGCTTTGACTTTTGATAAGCTATTTCACCCAATTAATACAAAGTAGCTGAAATATCTGACCTCCCTCAAATTACGTAACTATCTGGGGAGTGAAACATTCCGGATAAAAGTAAGTAATGTCGTATAGTTACAGTATTATTGAGTTATATTATTATCTTACCCACTTTCTTGTAAGATTCCAACCGAGAGGTCGTATCAGTTGGAAAATCGCTGGCTTCGAATTCAGAAGGTCCTCGGTTCGACACCTTCACATGTACTTTTCAAAGTGCCTGGTTTCATTAACTTGAAACGATGACACGCGGTAATGTTTGATTGTACGACTAACCCTTCATTCGTCTGCAACATTTTAACTTGTAATGTCAGTTGGAAAAGAAGGGAGTTGATGCGGTCATGTCCCAAATTTAGATATTATCCAGATAATTGATTGGTGTGACAACGGGAAACAAGAAACCCCAGTCCAGACGATCGGGAAGCGAATTTCATGTCTCTAATATCATGTGCAACCGGGGTCCGGAGTCTACTTAAAAAATCAATTGAACGAGATTTTATAAACAGGATAGCAGATGATTTAAAGATGACGTTCTTGTCGTTGACGCTTATTGACCAACCTGCTAGGTTTACGAACATGATTTTTTAAGTTCCCGTGTAATAAGCGAAAGTATTTCGAATGCCTCACTAAGGTTAAAATAAACGTCGAAAAAGGATGAAAGAAATGGCTATACGAATCTGAAACGGCAAGAGAACTTAATGGTTTTTAAAAATGTCCAATTTCCATGTTGATACGAAAAACAGTGCTATTTGTAGATGCCAGTTCATTTGATTTTGTTTTACCGTAATAACGAACATGAAGTACTTTTTAAGATAATAGTTCTGGTTATTTTACATTTTTTTTTTCTGAAAATTTAATTTGGGATATTTTTTGTGTAGATAATGACAGCACTAATTATTTTAACGAAGCCAGAATAGGGAAAGTTACAATATTTGATACTTAGGTCAGGTTATATCAAGTTTCATACACATTGTTTATAATTAATGTCATATATTGTACATTAAGAGTAAGATTAGAGCTTACTTGTTATATACTACAATACATAGAAAAAGTTGTAGTGAGACTGACACTGGAGGCGTCATATTTTATTTAGTCATTTGAAATACTGAAACAAAATATCTTCATGAATATTTGAGCGTTAGCGAACTAGGAAGCGTATTTTGTAGCTAGCATGCATTTGTATTTGTATTTATGGTCTAAATAAGCATTTCTCAACCTTTTTCATGCCGGGACCCCCGTTTACCGTGTCTTCTGTCCGGTGACCCCCAAAATAATTTTCTTGTTTGTAATGATATACAGTAATGTTTATTAATTCGTGTAACTGAGAAACAGACCTGTAAAAACGAAAACTTTCAAGATATTTTCATGAAATTTCTACAGCTGCTCACAAAACCCTGAAGTTTTGCCACTGTGAAAATAATTTTTCTAAACTAAATTTTAATCCCTCTTTTGGGGATTAAAACTCAAAATTGAACCTCGCTTATGGGAAAATCAATGTTAATTCAAACCACGACTTTTCCTTGTTTCAGTTTTATTAATCAGTACCAAGAAATTAAGTCAAACGCTGATTTCTGTCTATAAAATATTGTAACATGTCTCGAACTCCTTTACTTTTTATTTTGAACCCACAAAATGGGAGGGGGGGTTAAAATTTTGTTTCACAGTGTCAAAAGTGTGTTTTGTGAGCAATTGTAGAAAATTTCATGGAATTATCTTGCAAAATTTTCGCTTTTACCGGTCTGTTTTTCAGTTACATGAATTAATAAAGAGTGGATATTAAAAATGTGGTATTTAGGACAAGAATAGATACCTAACTTTTGGTTGAAAATTACTCGATAAAGTGCGTAACATAAATTCAAGCGGACACTTTGAAACTGGTTAAATCAAAATAGGCTCAGATTTCGCGCTAACCTAGTAAACTTGTGCAATCTTTCGTAACGTTTTAAATCTTTTTGTCCTTTTTTATTTGTGTAATATTTGCTTTTCATTTGAAAATATGACAGTTGATTTGCTGTAATTGGTAACAAATATCCTAATTATACTATCCAAAA
>JAGDQP010036077.1:0-19238 GCA_022664845.1 Lepisma saccharinum | reverse complement strand
TATATATTGTACGGTGGCTCACGTACCCACCCAGGACATTAATAATAATTAAACTTAACAAACAAGGTGCAAACTGCATATTTAAATACAAAAAATGACACAATACAGATTAAAATTAATAATAATAATAATAACACAACTAATTCTCAATCACAACAACCGTGCAGTCCTAAACGAAGATAACACATTTGACCAAACCATTCCGTGAACACGGCATAGCTGGACTCGGAAAACTACCAATGTGTTAAAAATATACAAACTTGATCCACAAACATAGAAATTCTAACATTTGTGAATAATTCCTACAATAAACAAGACGCCTCACAAATTGGATGGAAAACAGGCATGTATGCTCTTTAGGGATCCCCTGCCGAAAAAATAAGAACCCAAGCTACCGTGATGGCTCCGATGTTCTCTGCTCGAAACCCCAGTACATGAAGTATATCATGCCACCGTAAGTTATGTTATTGTGAATGTAAGAGTCAGAGCTCTTAACCTCTAGACAACACGGATTAGTTTGTTAAGACCGTGAACTTATAAGCTTCTGGAGGACGTGTAAGTGAATGACTCCTTTGATAACTATTTAGTACTGATGGTCCGTTGCCTGCTAGCATTCATCAGTTTTAAGTCGTGTCATGGATCATCTATCCTCTAGCAAATATCACTAAGATCCATCATACAAAGTGCGAAATTCCTCCTTGTGAGATCTTCACTCAAAAGAAATGCTTATGCTTAGTTAGAGTCAATAATTTAATTCATTTTAATTGGTTTATTTATGTGCTGTAAACTGCAACCAGGTCTAAATAGCAAAAGTCTAGGCAGGGCGTCGACAAAGGAGCAAAAGGCAACACTTGCCCCCTTCCAAGATTTTAGATTATAAATTTTGCAATTTTATTTTCATATATTTTTGTATGTTTTTATTCTTTGCCCTTAGGAGTATTTCAGAAGTGTTACTTGGGATTGTGTCTTACAATTCCTGATTTATTTCCAGATCCATTTTAATATATGCAATTACAAAATTACAAATACGACCATTTACACCCGAAAACAACTTTGTGAAAAAATCGAAAGTAAAACACGAATGGTATTACTGTAACATCATTTAACATTTTTTCAACATTTATTTTTTATTGAAGTTCATAGCAGTTCTTCTAGGAAACCAATTAAATATAAACTTGTATACCAAGTTTTAAAAGTTACGAATAAGTTCAAGTAATATATTCCGGGACATCATCTTAAGGTACCTTAATACTCACACATCCTATCTTTAATTTTCAAAAAAAACACCGAATAAATCAAGAACAAATATGTAATTTTGAAACGGTGCAATCTAACTTAATAGCATTTATGCATTTTTTAACCTTTTCAAATTTTCAAGCTAATCTTTTGCCCAAAATATTTTATAGTCTGTAACTTAAAAGGATATAGCTCAGGATCTAAAATGTTTAATCAGTAACAAATATCTTGAAATTATAGAATTAGTTAATTTGATACATATTCTCATTTACATTCTAAAATACCATTGTTCATTTTCATTTTTGCATTATTTTTAAATACATCTAAAAAGGCTTCATTAGCAAGAGGTTTTAGCGAATTTGAATTTGAATTCTGAAAGTCTTTTAGACAATTTTGTCTCTTACCAAGTAGATGAAGATGGGAGACTTAGTGGAATGAAGGCAGTGGGAGTAAACGAGACAGTCTGATGAATACACAGGCACACGGTTTGCGAACCATAAAGCCGAATGACAAGAGTCAGGATATCACAGGTGAGCCCTATGCTAATTAACCACCGCGGATCAAAACGATTCTGAGGCTGGTTTCTTTCCTCTTAAGTTGTTGAGCAATTGGTGTTATTAACCCACCCGCATGAACGTCAGTGAATAAGAGAAGATATAGAATTTGTTTTGCCTGTCTGTCTATCCCCCTCTACATATCAGGAACTACAAGTCCCACAGAGTTGAACCATAAACTGTTGGATTCGCCACTATCACAAACGGTGGGGGAATTTACGACTTAGACAGGTTCTTTTAATTTACTTAGCTTTCTTAATTTATCCTATGTATTTTCACATTTTATGTTTGTCCCACAGTAGATCTCAATAACTACAAATAACACAGAGATGAATGATACAACGCTGAATTAGCCATGATCTGAAACAATGGGGAGAGATGTTATTTTGACTCTAAAAGTTGCAGGTCCTTTGGAATCGTTTCTAATATTCCATTTTTGTCTCTCCTAGATCTCAGCAATCGCAACTCCGGCAGAGATGAGCCATACACCGTTGGATTTGCAAAGGTCTCAAACCGCGGTATAACCTATCACATAAACTTTAAACTGGCAAGTCCTTTTTAATAGCTTAATATTCTCTATCTGCATATTTCTTTCTCTTCCCCTTGACCTCAGTAAGTACAAGTCGCACAGAGATAAATGATACACCGCTAAATTCGTCATGGTCTGAAACGGTCAGGGAAACTATAATTTTGACGCTAAAAGTGACAGGTCCTTTTGAATCGCTTAGTATGCTCCATTTGTATTTCTCCTAGATCTCAGAAACTACAAATCCGACTGAGTTAAGCCGTACACCGTTGGATTCGCAAAGGCCTCAAACCGTGGAATAACCTATCACATAAGCTCTAAAGCTGGCAGGTCCTTTTCAATCGCTTAGTATTCTCCATCTGTTTGCTTTTGTCCTCCCTGATCTCAGTAGGTACAAATTACACAGAGATGAATGATGCACCATTGGATTCACCATAGTCTGAACGTGGGAATAATATTATTTTTACTTTAAAAGTAGCAGGTCCTTTTGAATCGCTTAGTACACTCCATTTCTGTCTCACCTAGATCTCAGTAACTACAAGTCCGACAGACGTTAATCATACACCGTTGGATTTGCAATGGTCTCAAAACGTGGAATAAGTTATCATTTAAACTCTAAAGCTGATAGATGCTTTTCAATTGCTTAGTATTCTCCATCTGTATGTTCCTTTAGCACCCTACATCTAAGTAACTACGTGTCACACAGAGATGAATTACACACCATTAGACTTGTCATAATCTGAAACGATTGGCAACGATTATAAGTTTGATTCTAAAACTGGAAGACCCTTTTGAATCATTGGTATGCTCCATTTGTGTCTCTTCTAGATCTCAGTAACTACGAGTCCTACTGAGATGGGCTATACAGCGATGGATTCATCATTGTTAGAAACGATGGGAAAACTATGAATGTAACTCTGAAACTGGCAGGTTCTTCTTAATTGCTTAATATTCTTCATTTATATATCCCTAACAGATCTCAGTAACTGCAAGTGCGACAGAGATTATCTATACACCGTTGGATTCGTCATATTCTGCAATAGTGAGGAAAACTATGAATGTGAATATAAAACTGGCATGTCATTTTAAATCGTTTAGTACTCTCCATCTGTACCCCTACGAGATTTCAGTAGCCACAGGCTCGACCGAGATAAGCCATACACCGTTCGAATAGTCATGGACGCCAATGGGAAAATCTATGACTTTGACTCTGATACTGGTTTGCCCCCAGCATTCTTTTAGACTCAATTTTTACCTACGACTTAAACTCTTTCTTTTGGATACGGTATAGGATAATTTGAATTTATACAGTAAAACCATTACCTAGCTTGTTTTATTTGATAACTATTTAATTGTTCTTTGACTTTGCGAAATCGAATCTTTTCATATAGTGTCTCTATGGCTAAGGATCATAATGACGAGAACAACCTTTAGAAAGCTCTGGACTCGTGTCGTCACTTTTGTATCAATAAAATTCAATATGTACATTACATAGTCAAGTGGGTGTAAAGCCATTTCTCTGACTTACTTTTGTATATGAAGAAATGAATATATATTTGTAAATAACAGCTATGTCTTGCCTTAGAACATAAAAGCTGCTTTGCTATTAACGGCATTTTTTAAAACACAAGAGTAGTATAAATAATTAAACAAACACCATTTCAGCATACTAGTTTGTACAAGTTGCGTTATGTTGGTATAAAAGTTGTTTTGTCGTGATAGGTCGTGAATGGGAATTTCAACCAACATAAACAGGATAATTTTGAAGCACAAATTCACTAGTTTGCTGCATTTGTAGAATTCACACGTATGCTATGTATTGGCAACTTTATTGTGACTGAGACAATGAAAAGAACAGAATACTCATCTCAAAAGTATAGAGTGCACGAAAGTTGGAAGCTTAAATGCTTCTCATAAAACTGAGAGAATTCAGTGCTTATTAGATGGCGTTAACATGACGTAATAAAACGTATGCAGCTTAGCTAATAAGCGCCACAAATTCTGCATGAGAAAATCACAGGAGCGCTGGCGTATCTAAAATTTAATTTAGGAGAATACAAAATATTTTCTTCGTTTGTGTACTCACATGAAGCATAAGATGTATAAAATTTAAAAACCCTTCGTAATTGTGTGATTGTATGGATTGTAATTAATAATACTTATGAACTGTTTTCTGTAGTCCTCCATCTATGAATATGAAGGGATATATGAAGTGCATAACGGTGTAGCAAAACTTTGTACATTGTCCAACACTCTTGACTATACTTTTGTCAGGTAAGAAATCTACTAAAACGGTAATAATCTTAGTGTGAAATTATCACCATATGTGTCATTTACTGGTATAAAATTTCATTTCGATTAATTTAAATATGCTCTCTTCTCCGTAGGTAGGTTATAAAGGATTACTTTTTGCCAATACTGTAAACATAAAAACTTATTTCGACCTGAAATAAAATCTAGTCTGAAATTAAGTGAAATATATTCAACTTAAACTGTAAACATTGACTTAAATTCGATTAATTTTAAATATGTTCTTTTCGCCGTTCGTAGAATATAACGGATTAATTTTTAGCAATGCTCTAAATATAATAACTTATTTCAGTCTGAAATAAAATCATAAGACGAGAGTATAGTGCCTTAGGTACTTACTCAGTTCTTGAGCGTAGCAACTCAAACCTATCAGGTTACATTCTTCGAGTTCTCCTGTAATGAAACATGAAAGATGTACGCGTTTAATAATAAAATATATGTTATTCCATAAAAACTTCGTGATATAAAAGATTAATAGAAGGTGGGGAGAAATGGAAGATTATCCGCTACGCAGACGATCTGGCAATAAATTGGAAACGGACAGACAATTTAAAATGTTTAGTAAGGGCTGACTTCTTTTAACGAAATCCAAATTGCCTTAAACGCTAAAATTAAACCTAGTTCCTTTTAATATTTTCATAAAGAAAGTATCCAACTATGTATCCCAAATGGAACAAACGTTTGATGAATTCCATAATATTAGGAGAACCGGAAACTTGCCTCGCGTGCGTTTCTATAAGAAACTAAGGGATAGGGTGGGCACAGAGGTACGTTACTGTCTGATCATAGTAAATGCGGTGCATGCTACTTATTGGTAATCACCATTACCAATGGTAATGGTGATTATTGGTAATCACATGCATGGTAATCACCATTAATAAGAGAATTTAAAACATTGATTGGGATAGATATAATTCATAAGCTTGAAATGTACTTGTACACCTACCTAACAAATAGTTACCTGGTATTATAATTCTGCTAATTACATCTTTCCCTCGGTCCACCTGCCCGCGTGAAAAAAATAATCTAAGGAACCACAAAATGTAGAGCGGTGGTTGAGGTGTCGTTCAAATGATCTTTGCTCAGAGTGTTTCTTGGTGCAGTGGCTCAATGTTGTGAACCCATTTTCATAAACATCAAAATTCTTTTTATCGTTCGACTTATCTGCGTAAGCAAAAGTGGTGTACACTTTATTCAATACATTAGCAAGATAATGTGCGTGTGTACTTACCAAAGCACTAAAGTTGTGAGTGTATCAGACCTGTTTCATATAATATTTAATTTCAATTGTTTCTATTACAATATATGTATCAACATCAAGCATGACGTAAAGATTATTAGATACAATACAACATTCCTGCGGGTATCTGCGTTTCCAAACAATCCAATAGCCAGTGTTTTCAAACTATTGTTCATACAGTTTAATTTTGCGAATTGCGTTAGACGAAATAGCACCAAATTTGAACTAAACATCATTGGACACAATAGGATAAAATATTATGGGTGTCTTTTCTAATTGATTTTTAGAACTTATTTTGGGGTTCTTTTTAAATTGATTCCGTATCATTCCCTGCAGAAATAGCTAACAATCTGATTTTCTTTTATTTGTTTGATGTTTTCACTTGTCAATAAATGTTCTCTTGAGCATACCAAAAGGAATCTATTGATTGCACAAGGGATTCTACGTCACAGAGTTTCGACAGTAATCCTTTATATGTTGTGAAGTAGAATAGTGAGTGAGAGGCTTACCTGGAAATCTTCTTTGGCTCTTTGTTCTGACCTATTTTCATACACTCTTTCACTCCCCTTCTCACTTTCCACAGCCCACACACATTTACACTTGCCCAATTGGACCTCCCGTTGCTGTTTGCCTCCGAGGGTCGCGGTCACTGACCTTCCTGTTTATGTGTTCTTCATTTGTTCTCCCTCCCGCAGCTGAGCTCTCAGAAGCGGTTGCAACCACCTCATTTGACAGTGGGGAAGTTTGGTTTACAAGTTTCCGGCTATTTTCATAATCAAGACTGTTGCTAGGTGTACTTAACGCCATTCACCATGAGCTTATCGTAACGTAAGTGTGCGATATGACCTTCATTTCGCGCTCGTATTAGGTTCTTTTTCAGTTCTTCCCTTGTTTGTCTAACAACTTCGGAAAATTGTTCAGTTACACTTATGAACCCTTGTTTGAATTTGCCCGCGCATCTTATAATTTCTTGTTTCATTTTGAATAACGTAAGTTTCAATGCTATTGGGCGCTTACCGAATTTATTCCCTAACCTATGAACTCGTTCAACCATATCATTTGTCACTTCCACTTCTGTATCTTTCGCTATGTTATCTAACAATCAGTGTTCATTCTGCACAAAGTACTTTCCATTTCGTATACAGCTCGCTGAACCCTCCCCAATGATACACATTGAGTTCTACATCTCCACCTCCTAGTTGCTTCATTCATCTGTCAGACCAAACTAAGGTGGAGGAAAGGGAGTGAGATCTAGTCGGCCATGACCTAAGTTGAAGATACAATCCCGTTATTTTTCTGGGTCAACTGCGAAAGACCCTGAAAAAGTCTCAGGATGGTCGGCCTCCGGTAGCGAACACATCATTCGAATCCTAAAAATTTGACATGACACCAAATATTGAATTTTTTCACTTTACCTGCTCAAAGTTATGAAAACTTACTGTGCTCGTTAAGACGAAAATAATTCGTGTTCCGATACGTTTGTTTGTTAAGTTGTCTAAAAACATAAGCTTCTGTTTATTAGAAATCTGGCTTTCAGTGTATTATATTTACATGAAATATTTACATTTTCATCCGAGTTAAAATTACATTATTGGTCTCATTGCCATATAATAATAATGTTAAAGGTATTAAAATTGGGTGTAAGTGCCAAAACATATAAAAAATATTTGTGTTTGTAAACGCATGAATGTAGCAAGGTTAATTTCAGCATAAAGTGTAACAGTGCTGAACAGCAGACTGTTCAGAAAGCTTTAATTTACTGTGTATCAATTATATACATTCAGTTATTCTTTTTGTTATTATTCAGGTATTTTTAAAAGAACACTTAATGTAAATTAACTAACAATTAGAATTGTATTAAAATTATCTTCATATTAACTAAGGTTTCTTTTTATACTTATTTAATTATGTAAATCGGCAGCCATTATAGTGCAATGTATGCTTCGCTATAAGCCGAACGAGCAAGTACTCTGACGTTAGATCGGTGCAAATAGTACTTTATTGCTTTTGTGACAATAAAGTAAGTATTTTTTCGAACATTGTGAATTTTATTATTGGACGAGCTCTTTACAACTTCGAGGGATTCCCAAAGCGAACGCTTCTCTCGTCAGGAGCGGAGCTTGGAGTGCGATATACGACTTAGTGTGGGCAATACTTCCTTTCTTTCACCTTCCTTCCTAGAAATCAACTGTGGACGACCATATCTCACTTCGAGGTACGGAATCTACAATGCTCTTACATCCTTCACAACCTCTGGGCCGCGGGAGACTGTTTCGTTTCGGAGGAACGGAACCATTAGCTCGCTATATCCAGTTCACAACCTGTGGGTCGCGGGCGACCGTTTGTTTTCTGAAGACCGGAACCAGCAGCTCATGATCGTCGCTGTTACCTTTCTGGGTGAACGTTTCTCCCAGCGAGGAACGGGACTTAGAGAGCATGGTCTCGTCTCCTTGCTTTCCTTTCACTACACCTTGTCTCCCAGAGCCGTGCTTGCCCGATGTGCTGCTAATTCCAACATCCAAATTGACTCTTATATAAGATTATGAGATTCCATGGTGATATCTATTGAGCAACGAGTATAGTTTCATCATTGTGAACTTTTTTATGAGTTAGTGAGTGATCATGTTATACGAAGACCGATATTCCTACTGGTGAGCAGCAAATCAAAAACATGTTCGTGGATCCACCAGCGGAAGGAACGGTTTTGGATGACATCAAATTAAGGGTGAAGAAAGAAGAAAAATCTCCGAAGCACATAAGATTGAAGAAACCGCTACGCCGGTTCTCCCCATGGAATAGGCATATATTAAGGAGGAAATTAGGAGGAGATAGAGCAGCCTGAGGTGAAATAGAACTTGGCGTGGAAGGCTGTTAAAGCAGAAAAAGAAGCCGGAAATACTATGTAGCTCTTTACCATGGAGCAGTTCTTTACCAATAGCATGGAAAAGTACAGTTACAAATCGGATGATCAGCTCGATGAGAAAATGGAGCTCCATTCACGGCAGCTGGATGAGAAATGAAATGACAGAAACCGGAAATGAAATGGAGATTCACGTGGAGGAAACTAAAAATAAAATAAAAATGCGCATTGAGAAAACTCAAAATGAAATGAAAAATTACATGGGGAAAACTCACAATGAAATAAAGATCCACATGGAGAAAACTCGATGTGAAGATCGAAATGGAGGAACCACGGAACGAAATGAATTAAAAAGTCCAACGGCAGTTGGAAGAACATAAAAACGATATGATGACAAGATGAAAGGAATCTCGTACTGAAATGCAAAAGATGGATACAAAAATTGAATCCAACCATTTAGAGATAAAGTCGCAGGTAAACGATATCAGAAAGAGGTGTGAGGAGACCGCAGTAACGCTAAAAGGAGACATAGATGAGATTTTCCGATCAAGTTAAGGAGTGGAAGGAATCTGTTGATGGTGACAAAAGAGTACGAGAGGACGTTAACAGATGCAAGTGGAGCAACTTAACATTCAAACTAAGATGGAAGAGGTAGCTAACGAAGCCGGAGCCGCCACGAGGAAATACTCTGAAATGGAAGGGGCAAATTTAGAGAAGAATCCTGTACCTTCTTAGCTATTAGTCTTGACGAAGTGGAAGATATTAAGAAGAGCATGTCCACCCAGGAAACAGAGTTGGTGATTTCCAGAGAAATAATATTGAATAGGAATAATGATTTTATCTGGCCGAGCGGATTCGTTCTGGAGGTGCAGCACGCCGTGAATCCTCAACCTACGATGGCACACATCAAGGCGGGTCAGTTTTGAGTGAAGAAGGAAGTAAAGTTTCCCTCTGCATGTCCAGAAGTCAGCCACTTTTGATAAAACGGGAAAATAGCAACAATGGTCTACAAATGAGGAAAGTGGATTTTCTGATCGTAACAGTGGGTCCAATCAAGAAGGAACAAAGGCACTCTGATACAAAGGCTTGTGCAAATATGAACAAAGGAGAAGGGTGCGTAGTCGAAGACATGAAATGGATGAAGAGAGAATAGGCCCTAGCACTGAAACGCGCTCCTGAACACGCCTTTTAGAATTAACATTCTTCACGTATTACCCATCAGGACATGAAGAAGTTTCGTAATCCAATTCGAGCGAGAAGCAGACTTGATGGGGGTTACTTCAGATATTTTTTTAGATTCTTCCATTTGTTCTTAAACCCAGTACCTTCTTGGTTACAATCGAACGATCGCCTGTTTGAGACGTATGAAAATTTCCGACAACTGTTCCTGAGCATTATCAGTCGGATGAGTTCACTTTTGCTAGTGTGACCCGGGTCAGTATTAATCCCTTCAATCCTAAAACTCACGGAGGAGTGGAGTAGTTTGGGACGTCTCGGTATTGCCAAATCCGAAATTAGATCCAGTGAGCAACGAAATCCAGAGTTTCAACTCGTTGATTCCGCTCTTAATAGTAGTGTTCCAGAGATAGTTGGTGGTGGTTAGAAACATTTGTTCCCGGACATGTTCAAACCCATTCGTAGATTGGAGCTAAAACATGATACACTAGAGTCGAAGCAAGCTTTTACAAGAAATTAAAGTAGGGAATACCATACGGAAGAAAAGCCCCAAAGTAAAACAATGCACATCAGCCAGGTCAACATCAAAGAGGAATCCACAGTGACGGAGACTTCGAGAGGAGACGCTACAGTAACCAAAACGACAGGTTGACGAATTCATGCTTTGACAACCGCAGAAGGTATTGTAACTGGAAGCGGTGAAGAAGGTTTTAAGATTCAATCGTTTATGGATGATAGAGATCGACGACATTTAACAAAAGATGGAACAGAACGATTAAGGGCAACGCCAGATAACTCAAGGAATGGAAGTGATGCTAGTGCGGATAGAGCTATTCACGCAACTTCGGATCTCTCCCATCCATCTGTGTAAAAAATTATGAGATATGCCTTCCGCGAGAGTCGGAGGGAGGAATCGCTTATATGTAGTAACGACCCAGCATTCTCCGACACGTCGACCTGATACTGATAACGATAACGAGAATACAGATTATTGGGCGGAAGTTGGACAGGATCAAGTGGAGAGGACACGAAGCAATAAGGATAAACACTAATATATTGAGGACTGGGAAACAAATCCAGTTGATGAACAATGGTTATGCGACATACCTACCGAAGAAGTACGAGTCCTCGATCACAGAGTAGTACCCTGCAGCATTATACATCTTAAAGTGTTGGGACACGAGACTAGAGCCCTTAATGACAGTGGCGCTGCAATTTCGTTGTGCTCTAAAGAGATCTCTAACAATGTACGGTCGATAATATCTCGCCCTTAACTGAAGCAAACCAAGGATATCGTTATGATCCTTTTATTGGGTCATATAATATAGTAGGTAGAGCAGGATCGTGTTGTACCCAATACGAATAAAATGATACTAGGTTCGTGTTTATCCGACACCTTTTATTACAAAGTCTCCAATATAGATATAAAATTTTCCACAATAAGTAATATAATACAAGTTCCACTATAAGTAATATACAATATGAGTATCCACAAGTCCGAATTATAAGTATAACTAGTTGTTTCGGACTTGTGTTCCTTTGTCGCTATTTTACTAAGTAAGTCACTTCTTTTAATGTGTTTTATCCTTGATAGACCCCGTACCAGGTCTCAGGTATTATGGTAGTTTTCTGCGAGGTGTAGATACCGTACCGGGTCTCAGGATTTAGAAGGGAGAAGTAACCACTTGACTGTGATGCCGATTCTGTTTATCGGTCCTTTTTATAAGGTCTTCTTCTTCTTCCTCTGGAGGTGTGACCTAATGTTTCTTTATTCCACCGCCAGAGGTTTGTTGTTGTCTTCTGTTAGTGTTGACATAAACACTTTCTTGTGTTTATGTCACACTCACCTATTGACCTACTTGCTGTCCCATTACGCTCCCCGGGCCCTTTTAAAAGTTGGGATAGGCGAGCTTTGTAAGGGAGTAAATCCCTACTTTTAGGAATTTACTTTGACAAAGTTATAAATTTGTTTGCACTTGTTAGTACTATAATTTTGTACTTCTTAACACTATAACTTTTGCACTTGTTAACACTATAATTTTGAACTTGTTAAGGCTATAATTTTGCACTTGTTAACACTATAATTTTGCACTTCTTAACACTATAATTTTATTTTTAATGGGAGAGCATCTGAGAACGTACTGTCCTAAGCAGGGTCCGCATCTAGTGTATCATCCCCCTCAAAGGGGTACGCTCTTACTCTCGTATGTTAGATCACTTTTCCTTTAAAATATATATATTAAGTCACTTATAGTGTAGGAACTTTCCACTGATCCACTGGGTGGGGGTTCTATTTTGCACTCATAATCACTGGGGTCTTTGTTGATGTGGAGGGAAATACTGGGGGTTTCTTCTTTCTAGTTCTCTTTTGGTGGGGGTGGGTTGCAGTCGTTGTCCTCTTGGAGATGTTCCATTTTCTTGTTGTTGCGGCATCTGTTGTGTATTTGGTGGATTATATAAATGATGATGAGGCCATTGATAGTTATGGAAATGACCAGACAAATTAATGGTATGTTGACCATTTGCAATATTAAAATGTGCCCGCACCGGGTTTAGTTTTTAAATGTTTGTAAAAAATATAATAATATAGTAGTACAAAAAATAATATAAAAATAATAATAATTAAATTGTAGTTGTCCGGGAAAATATTGGATGTAGGTGTAGTTCTTCAAATCGGCTGGGTAGGTTGTTTTTTCATGTTTTAGTAAACTATCAAGAATGTCTATTGTCTTTTGCAGAGATTGTAAGGGAGAGGGAAATTTTGTTTAAAGTCATTTGGTTACTAGTGAATGCTTGCTTTTTGTTGCGTAAAGAAAAAAATGCTGATATTGTAATACGTCTATTTCTGTTGTCAATGCACTTTTGGTCCTGTAATTTGTTATAGAACGTTTATAGTAATTGACGATGGTTATAGTGCGTTAAATGAATTGGTTCAATGCCTCCAATAAATGGTGCATTAGATTTGAAATGTTTTAATTGGTAAGTTTTCTTTTTCTTTTCTTTCTTTATGTTGTTTCTGCCTTTTTTTCATGCGTAATTCTTTGCGTGTCCGGCCGGTCGCCGCTTCTGTTCCCCTCTCATTGCTGTGTACTTCCCCTTCTTTTCTTCCTCGTGTGGCTGTGTATAAGGTGAGCGTGACCTATTTGCGTGACGTCCCAGTGACGTATGGAAGTGCTCTCTTCGCAGAGATGATGAGAGCGTGTTTCCAGCGAGTGATGGAAATTTGTTCTGCCTTCCTCCGTTTCTAGCACATGTGTGTATGTGTTGGTGTTTTTACCTGCGTGCTTCGTCCCCTTGTTGAATTTCTTTAGTATTGTGTGTATAGTATTTCTTCATCCGATCTACAGAAATAAGTTGGATCCTTTGTCTATGATTAGGAGGCAGTTCAACAATATATTGATTCGCTGAACTCTTTTGTTTCACAACACATGGCCCTACCCATTTTTTATTGAATACATCCGGGATGTTTGGAGATCTATACGGAAAGTATACTAAAACGATGTCGTCTTCCTTGAATGAAATTTTTTCCCTTTTCTTATCGTAAATTTTTTTATGTCTCAAATGTGTTTTGTATACTTTGTGATTTTTTGGCGAAGGTCCTGTAGTTTTTCGCCAGAAATCTGTAGTGAATGATGAATTCCTAGTTGCGTATCTATTGCTATTCTTGGATTAAATCCATGCAGTAGGAAAAATGGGCTGTATTGTGTATTCGTAGATGGTTGACAGTAGATTGAGAAGATTGCGTATATGTGATAAGTAGTCCATGACTTTGGATTGTCCTGTATGTAGTATTTGAGAGCGTATTGGATATTGCGTTGTGTAATTTCAGCAAGACCCGTTCTGTTATGACTATAGCTTGGGTTGAATTTTAACTCAAATCCGTATGTCTCAGACATGTTTTGAAGTTCTTTACTGCTATGTACAGGGTGTCTATCCAGTAATAATCTGTTGAAACAACCCATACGTAATATAACTTCGTGGAGCAAAAAATCCATAATCGTCTGCGCTGTCAAAGAATGGACGATTTTAGCTATGACTAATCTAGTACTATTTTCAACTGCCACATGTACGTAGAGTCAGGTGTTATTTTCACCTACGATTGGTCCTAATGTATCAAAAACATATGTGTCTCCAATATTTCCAACGGGGTGGTGCAGGAGTTCCCCGAGTTTCTTGTTTGGGTATTTTTTTAAGCGTTGACATTCGTCACATCGCTTTAAATAATAGGCCAATGTTTGTTTTAAGTTTGGCACATAATATTTTAGTAAACTTGCACGGTACAATTTCGTCAGACCTGGATGTGCTGCTTCAGGTGATTTATGTATCCCTTCAAACCATTTTTGAATCAAAGCTCTCGGTATACATAATAACTGTATTTCTCCCAATTCTGGATGTTTTCTTTTTCTAAATAGTACTCCTTCTTTCAAGATATGATATTTTGTTGCTCGTATAGTGGCGGAGTCTTCTGGTTCCTTTCCGTTTAAAGCTTCTATCAATTTTGTATATGCTGGATCTTTCAACTGTTCTTCTTTCATTTTCTTATGTGAAAAAATCGTTTCTGTAGTTAGTACATTGTCTGCTAATGCCATTGATCGGAAGGCTAAATGGTCTTCTGATGTTTGTACGTTATCTGTTATTTTATGGCGATTTGCGGTAGGTAATACGTGTTCATTTCCAACTTCATTTTCTTTTTTCTTCTTTTTTTACGTCCTTTTTGGATTCTAATCGAGAAAATAGGTCTGCCGCCATCTCAGTTCCCTTCTTGTGTTTGACATGGAAAGAAAACTCAGAAAGAAAGATGCGATGTCGCTCAAATTTTCCTATGCGGTCATTTTGGGTATTTAGAGTTGTTAAACATGAAGAATCTGTATATAAAGTGAAATTGTTGTTTAGCAAATAGAATTTAAATTTTCTCATGGTATATGCTACTGCTGTTAATTCCTTATGCCATGTACTATATTTTTGTTCAGTTTTTGACAGTCTACGAGAACAATATAAAACTACTTTTTCTTCATTTGTTTCTGGATAATGGCACGTTAAGATCCCACCGATCTGGAATGATGATGCGTCGGTGTATAGTCTTATCTGAGCTTTAGGATCGAAATGTTCTAATGATGCAGCATGTTCTATATCTTCCATTAGTTTTTCGTAGAGTGGATTCAATGTGACGTCCCATTTAAACTTAGGGGTATCTAGTAGTTTTTGAAAGGGCTCTATACGATCGGTAAATCTCGGTATATGCGCGCGTAAAAATGAGCATGTTCCAATGAGACCACGCATTTTCCTTTTAGTTGTTGGTAACTCATAGTTCTGTATTTTCTTGGCTAACTTTGGAGAAATTGATATTGTATCTGAAGATACTACGAATCCGAGAATTTCGAGTGCAGAATAACAGAGGTGTAGTTTTTTGGGAGATGCCCGTAGATCATGTTTTCTATGCCTTTGAAATAACACTTCTATATCCTGTAATTGTTGTTGTACATTCTCCCCTCCCAAAATAATGTCATCTGCGAAGGATGTTATTCTCTCGGGTAATCCTTTCAGTAGTATATTTGTTACCATTGTTAGACCTGCGGCTGACGTCTTGCCACCCATCGGTGCTCTTTGAAATTGGTAACTCCGCTTCTGATGTGGTACTTCAAAGGTTGTATACTCTTGGCTGTCCTTATCCAATAAAATCTGATAATAAGATTGGCTTATATCTAATGATGTAATTAGTGCTTTTCCTTTAAGATTTGTAAATACCTCATCTGTTGATGGGAATGGAATAGCTAGGTAACGAGTAAATTGATTTAACTTAATCAGATTTACCACAATCCTGTATTCTTTTGAACCTGGTTTGCGTACTACAAGCAGAGGTGAAGAAAAGGAGCTTGAGGTAGTTTCTTTTATTACTCCCGCTTTTTTTAATTCACTCAACTGGTTACCTATTTGCTGACGTATATTAAGTGGAATTGGTGGACTCCTTTGGTGGAAAGCTGCCGCTTCATCCACTTTAATTTTATGTTCATAGCCCCTGAAATACGAAATGTCTGATATCGAGTAACTAAATATGTCTCTATAGTTGTACAGCAATTTTGCAAGTTTGTTTTTTGTTTTTATTGGAAGTTCTGGATTTATATCAAACATGGAAAGGTTAAAAAGTGATTCTGTTTGCGCTAATCTGGCATCTATTTCTTGGAGCGTCCTGTATTGGAACATGTTATTTTGCTCCACCTTATTTTCTTGAATGTGTAGTGAGACTTCTTCTAATTGCTCTTCTATATACGCAATTGGTGTATTTCTGTTTAATTCAATTTTGTGTCTTGTTGGGTTTGCAATGAGAAGTATTGGGTTATCGATTGGCATTTTTAACGTCATTGCCTTCAGATTGTATTTATCTGTTAAATACCTCATTAGAGTGACGTAAACAAATGCTGAGTCTGTTTTTATGCTTTCCTTTAGTCGTACAGGAATGTAGAAGTAAGATTTTCCTGGGATCACCACTTTTTTTGCTGCGTAAACGTTTGCCATATTATGTTGCTCGAGTAATGTAATAACCGATGGCGCAATGTTTTGTTGTATTTCTTTTTGTTCATGTATGATAGCCTTTCTTGGCTTTTTATAAAAAAAATAATATTTCTTTCTAAATTTATGTGAGCTAATAAACGTTTGAGTAAATCCTGTCCAAACAGAGGACTAGGATGTAAATTTTCCATTACACGAAAATAATGGTAATAATTTGTTGGTCCAATTTTGAACTTAACCAGAGTTATGTATTCAATGTTATCGTTTTATTTGCTACTCCTCTAATTTGTGTTACGTGTAGTATTAAGATACTTCCTTTAGGAAGTTCTTTTTGTGGCCATATTGAAATAGAGCTTGCAGTATCTATTATTGTTGGTATTGCTTTTCCTGCTGCTTGTACTCTAATTATAGAACGGCTGTTATTCGTATCTGTAAACATTCTGTTTGCAATTTGTGAGCTGTTTGCGACATTCATAGGGTTGGATCTATTTGTTGGTGGCTTTGATGACTTCGCCCGCTCGTCCTTTTGGTCGTCGGGCGGCCTTACTCGTTTCCCTGATTCTTATTTTTATTATCTTTATTAAACCAACAAGTATGGGAAGAATGACCAAATTTTCGACAGATGGAGCAAACAGTTATAGTTCTGTCCCCATTTTCTTCCTTCTTCGAATAAGTTTTTCCATCTTGTTGAGTTCTCTCTTTGTTTTTGCCATTCTTGTTGTAATATCCCTTTTTATATTTATTTTGTTTGTATACTGCATTGTTGGCTGTTGTTACTGTCAAATCTGCTAATTTGCTTGACAAGTCTACCAGGGTTGTTTGAGGATCATTCTTTTCGGGGTATTGGTTGTGAGTGAGGTTTTGCCTGTATTCATCTTGAGGTAGGTAAGTTCTTCCTTGGTCCCTAACGTAATTTCCTGTATCTATGGAATGCATTATAGGATCTTGATCATGTTTTCTACGTTCCTTGCTATAGAAATTCATTATGGGCATTTGGGGTAAAATTTGAGTTGGTTTGGTTTCTTTTGCTTTGTAATTTGGTATGTATGTAGGTGGTTCAGGATGACTTTTACTAAAATCTATGATGGGAATTTGATTTGTTCCCATCCATGGAGTTAAATTTTGCGTACTGGAACATGGGTTCAAGGCATAATTATACTGTTGGGTTGGGTTTTGATTTTGAATATTAGGTGTATAGTAGGGATTCACATTTTGGGTCTGGAAATTTGGTACTTGTATATTTTGTGGTCCATATTCCTTTCGATATATAGGATTTTCTATAGCTTGCATTCTTTCTACATATTCCCTTTTTTTCAATAAATCTTGGGATGGTTCTAAAGCTTGTAGCCTTTTTTTGTAGACTTGCTACCGTTTGGTGAGTTTCAAAGGCTATACTTTTAAGAAGTTGTTTTTGGAGGCCTAAAGACAAAATGTACTTTAGCTTCCTCTGAACATTTCGGCAGGTTGTGTCGGATAGCTCGTAGCTTCCTCAGGAAATATGTATCGATATTTTCGTTATAATATTGCTGAACTTAGTGTATTTCGATTTCAGCTTTATAAGCTGGCAATCGAGGTCTACAAAGGTTAGATAATTTCTCCTTTAATTCCTCGTAGCTCAATTCAGTGAATTGGTTTAGAGTTTGCAATTGAAACACCAAATCTAACGCTATTTCAGACAGGTACATTGGCAAAATGTCCTTCTTTTTGTCGTCGTCCCAGTTTTGTAAGATTGCTAAATGTTCAAAGATCATGAAAAATCTATCTGGGTCTTCAGTTATTTGGCCTGTGAATTTCGTTAAGTGCGGTAAATGGAAAGATGGTTTTGTAGCCATATTGTCTTCTAAACCTGATTCGGAGTCTGAATTTGAATTTAATTTATTGCTTCTTGCTCCCGAAACGAGTTACTGGCATTTATTTTTCCAATTATAGGGTGGGTGATATTACTCTGCTTTAGTTTACTAAAAAAGACAATTGAAATCATGAATAGCATACTAAAACATACCTTGTATTTGTTATCCAATCCGTCCCTCCGTGTAGATGTAATCCTGGTGTAGATATCCTCCTGGTGTAGATATCCTCCTGGTGTAGATGTCCTCCTTGTATGGATGTTGAGGAGGGTATGATAAAAAAAATGAAATGTAACTTGGCGATTCCTTAGTTCTTTGTTATCCAAATTTCTTTGTTTGCTTTCCGCTTTCTCACTAAACACTGTTTTTTTCTATCCGCACTGAGTTCGGCACCGACACCACGTTATGGTCCTTTTATTGGGTCATATAATATAGTAGGTAGAGCAGGATCGTGTTGTACCCAATATGAATAAAATGATACTAGGTTCGTGTTTATCCGACACCTTTTATTACAAAGTCTCGAATATAGATATAAAATTTTCCACAATAAGTAATATAATACAAGTTCCACTATAAGTAATATACAATATGAGTATCCACAAGTCCGAATTATAAGTATAACTAGTTGTTTCGGACTTGTGTTCCTTTGTCGCTATTTTACTAAGTAAGTCACTTCTCCTAATGTGTTTTATCCTCGATAGACCCCGTACCAGTTCTTAGGTATTATGATAGTTTTCTGCGAGGTGTAGATACCGTACCGGGTCTCAGGATTTCGAAGGGAGAAGTAACCACTTTATTGTGATGCCGATTCTGTTTATCGGTCCTTTTTATAAGGTCTTCTTCTTCTTCCTCTGGAGGTGTGACCTAATGTTTCTTTATTCCACCGCCCGAGGTTTGTTGCTGTCTTCTGTTAGTGTTGACATAAACACTTTCTTGTGTTTATGTCACACTCACCTATTGACCTACTTGCTGTCCCATTACG
>JAGDQP010036076.1:6054-19238 GCA_022664845.1 Lepisma saccharinum | reverse complement strand
ATTCACTCGAAGTCAGGCTTTACTTTAAAGAAAAGCGTATAGCTTTTGCACACAAATACATACACATTCACACATTTGTATGCATGTACGCACACTTGTTCTTGTATCGGGATTTGGGTTTTTATGATTTCTTGGGGGCCCGTGAAGAATCATTGCACAGGACCCTGCAAAGACTAGGGCCGCCTCTGGTGATCTACGTATACGCTTCTGCTAGGTAGCAGAATATTATTCAGTACTATGTAACATGTTTCAAGTAATGGGATTCCGCGGCAATTTATCGCCCTTTTTTATAAAACGGAACTATTATTGAAGTGTTCCATTCCTTTGGAAGCTCCTCCTTTCTCCATATAGCACTTATCAATTTATGTAGTTCCTTAGTTAGTCCTGTTTCTCGCGCTTTAATTGATTAGGCTGGAATATTGTCTATTCCTGGTGATGGGAAAATTTGCAATATCTTTGTCGACATTTTGACCTCGATCTCGCTAGATTCGGGTATCCATGTCTCTGCTGTATAGATTTGAAATTCCTCTTTTTTCTCTTTCTCTCTCTCTCTCTCTCTCTCTCTCTCTCTCTTTTGTCCACACATCCATCATTTTAGTCGGATCCGCTTGAAGATCTCCGCGTTCATTTCTTTTCATCCATAATCTTGAATGGTAGATCTCGTATGCTATTTTCCTGCCGTTTTCCTCTATCTCCTGAATTTTCTGCGTCTGATATTCTCGCTTTATTGTTTCTGAGCCCGTGTGTGGCGTTGCGTTTCGCCTTACTGTAGTAGTTGGTATTTGCTTTGATTCGCTTTTATTAGTTAACTATCGTTGCCTTGCTTGTTTCCATTCCTCACAAAAATTAAGGCATTCTTCATCAAACCAAGGCTTGTTCTTCTGCTGTTTCTTCTCACCTAAACATTCCTTTGCTGCGCCCTTCACCATATCACTAATTGCCTCCCACATCTTACTTATATCAATTTTACTATTAATATCATCTTTATTACTACTACAGTTGACTAAGATTTTGAACCTGTTTGAGATTTCCGATTGGTAATCTGCTCTTAAGCTTGGATTATCTAATCGTTTAACTTCGGTTGTATTGATGTTGTGCCTTCTCTGTTCGCATTGCATAACTTTGTCCTCACTTTTGTGATCACTAACTGATGGTAGGTGTAACCTTCTGCTCCTCTATTAGACCTGACATCCATTATGTTGGTATGTCTTCCTCTATCTACTAATACGTTATCGATCTGTTTGATAGTTTTGCTATCCGGAGATATCCATGTGTACTTGTGTATATCTTTGTGTTCAATGTACGTGTTCTTTACTAGAAGGTTTTTCAAGATCGTGAAAGTTATCAGTATTTCGGTTGTTGTTGTTGCTGATTTCGTGAAGGCTGTATTTACCTATAGTAGGTCTATGATTTTCCTTCCTCTACCTTAGCATTGAAATCGCTTAACACAATTGTCGTAATATACTTCGGTAATCGGTTAAACAATCTTTCTAGCTCCTCCTAAAATGTTTTTCCTTATCATTAACCACTCAGTCGGAAAATAGACATTTATTTAAACCGTGTTGCTCCATCGAGTACGTATCGTAACGTACGATAGATGTGAAAATAAATGATGTGAAAAAATTCAACTTGGTTTCAATATAAAATGCAACGTCTCTGAAGAGTTTCAGTAACTAACCACCCTGTTTGACACACGCACTTTTCACATCGGATACTTGTGTTAATTAGTTACTTGTTTTACAAGAATGACTCAAGCAGCTCTGTGAAATATTCAATAGAAATGGGAATTAAAGCAGAGACTTCGAAATGGCTATTTGTTATTTGCAATAAGAGAATAACAACATTCTGGGGTTGTTCAATATTTTACATTTAAATTAGCTTCCCGCCAAACGTATTTTTCTTCGTATGAGGAGGAATCTCCCTCCCTCTCTTCCTCTCTCTTTGTTGTGGTCAATTTTTGTCAAGCTTCCTGAAACTTTAAATACCTCACCTCCAATGGATTTTTTGGGGAAGAAACCTTCCACCATACCTTTTATCCTAGGTACACTGTTAAAACTTTTCCGAAGCATCGCTGGAAAAAGTTGTCTGGGTATTTCCCGTAACTTGGCTAATAAAGATCTGCCATTTAATTTTCGGGAATAATGGGAGCAAGAGAAAAACAATAAAAGAAGCGTGAGCAAATTTGAACACGGGTTAATTAATTAGAATCCAGCATCTCACCGACTACACTAAATTTACAGACTTAAAAATGACCTTATCCGAACAGAATTGAAGGTCAGTTGTCTTAACCCCGAAGGTATAAACTAAGATGATCCCACGACTTACGCCACATTTTAATCACTTTGGTATTTTTCGTCTAAGGATCGGAATTCTCGTTCACTGAAAATATTTAATTTCTTTTAAAATGAGAAGTAGTCAATATGACGGCAACAAATTACTTGATCAGAATTGCACTCATAGCTACGATGAGAAACTGTTTTCTCACTCTGCGCATGTGTAGAACTAATAACGGAATCCATCCACCTTAGTATACAAAAAGTTTCAGCGAGTTTCCTTGATTTCAAGAAACAACATGAAAAACTAAAACTTTGCGGAACTTTACTGAGAATTCGTAGCAACATGTACAACATTTTTGACAGTGTAGATAGATCTCTCTGGCTGATAATGTTCACTTTTTGTCGAGCTTGTAGACTATAGACTATAGTGACGTATAATTATGAGAAGTTTTGGGCTGAAAGTACGTACCTTCAGTACGTTTTGTATGGTGATGTAATCAGTCGTGATATATTTTGAGATTATAGAGTGCAACTGTCGCTGCCGCAAGTCAGTCAGTTAGATTTACTTACCTTAGTTCATTGGGGCTAGAACATACGAAAAGTATGGTGTGTAATTGGACAGTGCACAGGATCTGGAGTGGTATGTGTACTGATTGATTGGGACATGCGATTCTAAAATGATCTGCGTGGCAAATCTATTGTCTCCTGAAGGATCGGTAGAGATAGTTCCTCACGTAGTTGATCAATTATAGTGTCTCTGTGGTATCCTGTTATCGTTCTGGTAGCTCTGTTTTGTATACGCTGGAGTAAAACTTCGCATGATTTGGGAACATACTGTCAGGCTGGTGCAGCATAGGTTAACATCGTTCTTGTCACAGTCATGTAGACATACATGTAAGTGGGCTTCCAATGTTAGTTCAGGACTCTGTGGAAGTGGATATAGTGCAATGAGGTGAAGAGTGACTTGTGTTGCAACTGTCTTGAGATATAATTGAAACAAAAGCGTTCTGCCAAGGTCTACTAGAAGGTAAGGTGCGTGGGTACTGTAGTTTAGGTGTGTGTCGAAAAGCATGAGAGGTAGTGGTGGATTTGATCTGCGTTTTGTAAGGTGAATAACAGTTGTTTTTTCGCACTTAGTTTCATATGTATCATTTTGTCGTCCAGTCTTCTATCAATTCAAGATGTTGCTGGGCATATACATGTGGATATCTGATGTTATGTGAGGAAGCAAACTCCCGTATCGTCGACAAAAGTTGCGAGTGCAGTTTCTAGGTGAGTCGGAGTGTCTGAAGTGTACAGATTGAAAAAAATGGATGCTAATACTGAACCTTGCGGTATTACTGCTGTAATGGGTTGTACAAGTATGGTGGATATGCTGTTACTACGGTCGTGTAGATAGGATTGAAGGAGTCGAACTTACTGATGATGACATCATAATTTACTTAATTTGTATGCGAGTCCTTTATGCCACACTCGGACAAAAAAGCTTTCTCTGTATCTAAAAAGATACTATTTGAATGTCCTTTCTTATAAATTGCAATGTAATATCCTCCACCACTCACACTAGTTCTGCAATGGTATAGAACTATGGCCGGAAACCAAATTGTTGCGTAGGTATTAAATTTTGTTTGGATTTACTGCAAGAGACGTGCATGTCTTTCTACTACGTTACTGATTGTTGGAAGCGGGTTAATTGGACTATAATTTTGTGGTACAGTGAATTCTTTCAAGTTTTAGGTATTATGGCAACTTTGGCTACTTTCCATTGGAGTGTAGAGTAAGTTTGTTGTAATATGGCATTCAAGAGTCTGTTTATCAGCACAAGCATCTTCCTAGGTATATGTTTCAAAGCAGTGGAATCTTATCTGGACCTACAGCACGACAGTTACGAAGTATATTCATAACATATTGTAGTTCGCAAGTAGTGATAAGTGTGGATGGATCAAATAGATTACCAAATTAATTATTTTGAATATATCTGTTGACTGTTCTAATAGTATTTTCATCGTACGGGTAGGCATTATCCATAATTTTCGTTTCACCTCACACCTCAATTGCTGGCCTAACACTTTAGACCGAGCGACTATCTCCGTCGGCTGTTCAGCAAAGACTTCTGCTTTTTCGATAGATGCCACCTCGTCCACCAGTTCACCTTGCCCATGCAATGGTTTGTTACTCTTCGTTGATTCGGATTTCGTGAAAGATTTGGCCAAAGTCCAAAACTTATGGTATAGTTTTACAAGCTGTTGTAATCGCTCAGACCATTCTTGGGCAGTTATACGATATAAGCTGTTCTTAACTCATCTCTATAATGAATTCTAGATAGTTTTGTATTTTGGGTATATGGTCAATTGCAATATTTTGATCGCTCAGCGCCTTACGGCAATCAGAGAATGGATACGCCTGGAGATGAAAGTAATGACTGATGCAGACTTCTCAGTGGATGATGTATAAAGCAAAGTAACTACGTAATGTATAAAACAAACTTAATGTTAGCAATGATAATGTCTACTCTATGATCAACATCTGCAGAAGAATTTAACAGCATAATAGTGTCTGAACAATGGACTGTTGATTACAGTTCAGCATTATTAACATTGTTGCCTAGTACAAGATTTTATTTTTGGTGCCAGCGCTGATTGCAAATGGCTCTTTCAAATAGTGTAAGTAACGTATAGATAAATGAGACTTAGGAATAGGTTGCTACTTTATATAAAGCAAAACATGGCTTTTCATAGTTCAATTTATTTCAGAACAAAAATACTAAAACACAATCGGAAACTTATACATAATCAGTCCAAAATGGTAAAGGAATCCGGAAGAGTATGAGGAATGGCTACGATAGGTCTACTATTATCAGAAGAGCAATTGTTCCGGAAAGATAAAAATTAGATATTTTGAAGCTCATTTTGATACCACTGCTGAACGTTTACCTCAAAATTCTGGAAATAGTTAATTATCTTTCCAAAACAAACATGTACATTAGGATTAACAGAAAATGGTTGACGAGTTTTCCGAAAATCTGCACAATATGGCACTATGACGCAATATACCAACATTAAATCTGGATTACCAGCACACTTGTCTGGATGTGTCTCTTTGCTTCTGTGAATATGTATATGTACTTTTGCTATAGGTACTACAGGCATAATATGCGAAAAAATCGACGAAATAACTGGCGATATCACCAAACTAGCATTTTCTTCCGATCCTCGCTACATTTTCAGATATATACCAATCACACTCACATGTCTTATTATTATTTTTTTTAAAATATAGGTTATTCTTATGTAACTGACACACTTATGCAACCACTCACAATCTCGAATTAAGTTGCTGGATTAATGTATAAGAAATTATGTCGCATACTGTGTCAAACATGTGTGAAGTCCAATTAAGCAATGTTGAAAGCCATCTTTTTCTCTCTATGTTTGCCTGTGTGGTCAAACTATTACCGTTATAACCAATCTTAATATTAAATTAATGTAAACAAATCTAACCTAACAATCTAAACTTATTGACTGTAATGAAAAAGATGTCGAAATCTACAGCTATCACAAAATATGGAATTTGTTACTATTACAGTCCAGTTCCAATCAAGTTCGTACGTGTACCGGGAAAATGACAGGCAGTGTTTAGTGACGGATATGTCCAAGTTGGAATTAGATTCAGTCTACACCAAAATGTTGGTTGTAATGAATGTACAAGAAATTCTTGTGTAATTAAATAGTGCTTTCAAACAACAAGGGTTATAATATTGTGAATATTTCGGTTTTAATGAAATGAATTTAGTGTGGCAAATGATTGGAATATCTAGTCCAGTAATGTTCTTGCGAGAAGTAATTTCTTTAAAATACTCTACCAAACCATTTGCTGAAAATCTTTTGCAAGTAGATTAATTTTTGAAGTCAAATTTAAAACAAAATGGGGAAGTTGTGGAAATGTATGTACTCTTTGGTACGTCAAGAGAGTTCTCGCTTCTAGATTTATTTCTGACTGTAATATAAGGGTTAAATTGTTTAGTAGAAAATTAATTTTACCGAAATTTTGCATTTCTATCTCTGCATTTCTTTCGACACTGCTTTTACACTTTTTTGTTTAATTAAAACAAGCTGACACTGCTATCACCCTTAATTTTATTTTAGAAACACACAGCAAGAGTAACAGTTTCAATGTTCTAACATCATCTTCCCCAGACGACACATTAATAAACACTAACAGTTCATAAAAAGCAGCAGAAGGCCCAGAGATCCTTTGTACGTCATCCGCCAATCACGTCCCAGAATTCGTTTACTTTCCAAACCTAAATAAACTATAGCCAATCACAGTCCTTCGCTCACAGACCACAATAATTAAATAAATGTAAATAAATATTAAATAGATAAATAATAAAGAACAAACAAGGTGGGGTGGGGAGGCTTTAGAACAGTCCCTATTTTCTGGAATACTTTCTCCGTTCTACGCGTCCCAGTATGTCTTCCCATTCCTCACTTATACTCAACCCACCATTCCAGTTCATCGCTTTATCTCCCGTTTCCCTAATTTTTCTCGCTTCTTTCCACTTCCTTACTAACATCCTTTCCTCTTGTTTTAGTATCTCCGCACGTTCCCAGTCTATATCATGCACCTCTTCCTGTACATGTTTGTAAATAGCATTACTGTTTCTTTTTAATATGACGTCATCCTTGTGTTGTTTAACCCTTTTTCTGTAATTTCTATTTCGTCTCTCCTATATACACTGGATCACAGTTCATACACGGACACTATATACCACTCCTCTCACAGCACTTTTCTTCATGTTTCTCACTAAGTCCAAGATCCTCTTCCCTTCTTTCTTATATGTTTTTACTCCTACCTTTCCTATCAGCCGCTTCATTTTCTCGGTAATTCTTTCTCCACTACCTATCCCAAACCAATTTCACTTTCTTTCCGTTCTCCTTCCTCCTTTTTGTGCTATTTTCTCCTCCTGATCATTCTTCTGTCATTCTCACTATGTCTATTCTTCTTTAATTGTTCCCAAAACATTTCCACATATCTCTTCTTCTGATATTCTTCCGTGTTAATCTCCTCTATTCTTTCCTCCATGCTTCTCATGAAATTTTGTTTAGATATTTCATCAACGTCACTCTTCTTGTGGCAAAAAACTCCTGTTGCACATTCCTTCTAAAACCATGAAGTTACAAATCTCCCGTCTTTCGTTTAGTTAATTCCGATATCCAAGAAATGTAATACTTTGTTTTCCTCCATCTCGCTTTCCAAAACACCCCTTTGCAGTTATCATTGAGCTCTTAAATGAAGATATCTAATGTTCTTCTGGAACCTTTCCGAAGTCGGTCCATTCCTTTCTCCATTACCAACCTTTCTACACTTGAAAATTCAGTTTAGCGGAACTTCTAGATACATGCACAAAGGCAATTGAAATATTTAGTTAAAATTGAAATGTTGTTTAACGCTACTGATACAATCACAGTAGTGAAACTAGACCCAACTTAGTATCAAAAACTACTTTTCACGCCTGCATAATTACAAAGTGTATCGCAGTGACTACATTTCAAAAGCGGGCATTTGAGGGTGAGGTAATATGGATATATCTGTTCCCAATATTCCAATGCCAAACTGCTAGTTCAAGCACTGAATTTCGTACTGAATGTATCATTTTGGAGATTAAATTCGGAAATAAGAAAATCTTTCTGATAGCAGATACGAGCTGATTTCAAGGATTTTGAAGAAGAAATATGTAAATTCTTTCACTCTATGAATATTGCGTTGTTCCTCACAATCTAAATTGTAATTTTCTGTCGCCGAAGTCCCAGGTGTGATGATTAAATGAATCACATCGTTAAATCTATCTACTTACCCCTTCAGCCTACTTTCCATACAACCACATCTGACAGCCTGCTTGATTTAGATACGGACATAGTTAAATTTCTTAAATTTGGTCAGTATCCAGTTCCTGGGATTTGCAAACACAATCTTCTAATCAATTTAATAAACATCAAGAGTGATGAAAACAAGATTGTTGATGGAGATGTTCATGGTGCGATGCGGTGTGCTTACAAACCTCCGACGACATAATGGTTACGCCACACGCCAATATTTTGAAAGCCTTACGCCAAAACATCCATCAGAATCTGGTTCTTTTATTATGCCGGTCCTCAAACTTCTGCGTCCATAATGTCTTGAGTGTCCACCTCCGAACTCTTAAAAGTTATTACATATTTTCCTTCTGGGCGCCCAGGTGGATTGGATGGTCTTCGTCCATCGATTCTAATAGATCTTTAGCTTTGTGTGGAGGTGGAATTAGAGGATCAATTCACCACATCTTTGTGAGACTTCATTTTTATTGTCTCTTCTAGAGAAGTACTTACTAAACTTCGTTCAATTTTCTTTGGCGACACCCTGATTGCCTTAAAGAGGAAGTATGGGGAATTCGTCCCATAACAATCGGTAATGTGTGGCGTAGTCTGACAGCAAAAACTATGTTTTAGAATTCGGGATTCCATTACCACTTTTCTTTCCCCTCACCAATTAGGAGTGTTTGTTCCTTACGATACCGGTTCATACCGCTCGCATATACTTTCTCTCATCGTCTTGGTCTAAAAGCTATCGTAAAGATAGATTTTCGCAATGCTTTCAATGAATTAGATCGTGACGCTATGTTGCAGGCAGTACAAAAAGATATTCCTTTGATTTGCCTTCATGAATTTCAGTGTTATTCTCAACTTAGTGATCTCTTTCTGGATGAGGAAATTATCTTATCTCAACGCGGAGTCCAGTAGGGTGATCCACTCGGTCTCGCTCTTTTTGCAATTACTCTACAAGCTATCGTTAATTCAATAACCACCGAATTAAACTTATAGTATTTGGACGATGGCACTATTGCGGTCGATCCTGACCTAGTCTTTTCAACTTTACTTAACATTCGAGACTCATCATCAGAAATAGGCCTACATCTGAATTTTTCAACGTGTGAAGTTGGTTTTCTTAGTGTTCAGCAAGATCAGTCCGATTTTCTGTATTCAAGATACATGGAAGTGGCTTCTGGAATTAAACATTTAACTTCTGTTTCAGCATATCTTTTTGGCGAAGCAATCTCTGCAGAAGCTTATGCAGTTTATTGATCGAGAAGATTTCTAAACCTGAAATTTTCTTTTCCCGCCCTTCATTGATCTCCGCAAATTCAGCATTTTATCTCCTTCCTGCATCTTTTCTTCACGCCCCGTTTAATGTATTTTTTGCGTTGTTCTCCATCTTGGCGGGAAGAAACATTATTACAGAGTATGATTGAGTTTAACAGACAGGACTCGAATCGATCCTCAACTGCTCTCTGAGTAGTAGCGCCTGGTTCCAGGCTACTTTGCCCGTTCATTCGTCGAGTCATGGATTTGGCGATTCCGTCTTTCTTAGCGTCTTTCCATGGATGTCGTTCTCTTGTTGAGTCTATCCTTCCTTCTGGGTTTTGCCTTGACCCCGACGCTGCTATTCGCGATTGCACAGCTCAGTGGTCTAATTTAACTGGTTTGGATGCTCCTTCTTTAGACGTCAATAGTTCTCAGGACACTTGAAATAATCCAATTATTAAACACATCCAATCGATTCTAATACAATCTGCCGATTGTCTTAAAGATAAAGCCAGGCTTCTTGCTACTTTTTCACCAGACTCTGGTGTTTGACTCCTGGCCCTGCCTTCTCCTCCTCTGGGCCTTCATTTATCCAATGAAAGTTTTAGTCTTGCAGTTGTAATACGTTTAGGAGCTGACGTCTGTGTGCCTGACCATTGTCGAACTTGCGGGGCGTTAGTCGATCAACGTGGACTCTACCGTCTCTCTTGTGTACGCAGTGCTGGTAGACATATGCGTCACGCCAGTGTCAATGACGTACTTTTTCGAGCTCTTATTTCAGCTGACGTACCTTCAGTGCGTGAACCATCTGGTTGTAGCCGTTCTGATGGTAGAAGACCTGATTGTGTGGCACTAGTGACATGAAATAGGGAGATCATTATTATGGGATTTCACTTGTGTCGATACTTTTGCCCTTTCGAATCTTCCCTATTCATCTTTGCGAGCCGGTGGTGCAACTACACGTAGAGAGGTTAAGAAAATAGAAAATACAGTAATCTGTTGGATAAATTCATTTTTGTTGCAATTGAAATCGAGTCAAGTGGTACTTGGGGCACGGAGGACCTCAATTTTATCAAAGGTGTTGGACAGCCTATTAAGCTTGTTTCCGGCAATGCTCGCGCAACTAATTTTGTATTATAGAGTGTCAGTATCGCCGTTCAGCGTAGGAATGTTTCTTCTATCCTTGGTACGCTGCCTCCTGGGAAGGAATTGAAGGAGATTTTCCTTCTTTAAAAGACATGGACTTCTTTTTCATGTCCATGTGTAGCTCATCTCTATTTATACGTTTTAAATAAACTAAATTATTTAGTTAAAAATAGTTTTGATTGTTGTAAACCAACAATATTTATATTTAATGTTTTAGAACAGATTAATTTAATGTTGTAGAAGTATTTAGTAGTTGCAGAAGTATCAGTAGTAACAGTTATTGTTGTTGTAGTATTAGTTGTAGCATTAGTAGTAGTTGTAGTAGGATTTGTAGTGGTAGTAGTATTTGTGGTTGTAGTAGTTCTTGTAGTGGTAGTAGCTGTAACTCTTGAAGCCATATATCACAGAAACGATAGCTGTACCAGTGGTGGTGGAGGTGGTGGTAGTAGTGGTAGTTGTAGTAGTAATACGACTATTAGTGTTGCGAACGTATTTTACTCACCCCGCATTAACTAGCGTGTACTTTGGCTAGTCTTAGATGAAATGTAGCTGTGAAGCATATCAATACGAGAGAAATAATTCGATCAAAATATGACCTGCTTGCATTTTGAGATCCGGAATGCTACACCGCATGATTGAATATATATTTTCTAAACAAGTGGAATAGAGAAAATTATTTTGAGAAGATTAACAATAATTTTATTATAAGTATAAAGCATACTTAGTATTTTATTCTGGGCGCAGTGAGACACTAGTTACTCTTAAGATGCGTCTCAGAAAACAATAAACTTAGTGTGAACATTTCTGAATCCAAAAAAGGCTTGTTTTTTTTTATATAAATAACAGTAAAAAGTAGTTTGAATCAGAGTGAAAATGCATGCTTAGATATGCTGCAATTGACGTTTCGAAGCATTCTGCATACATTTCGAAGGCATTTGATTTCTCGTTATTAAATTGTAATATGTTTCACTAAAATGTTTAGGAATACAATACCTTTAATTTTGCCACATTTAATTTATTTCCCGGAGGAAGGAAACCTTTGGGTGGATGATAATCCCGTCTGAGATATGTATATATATATACGCAGAAATATATATATATATGCTATTGAAATGCAGTTAATAATGGCTGGACATATTTTTCTAATTAGGGAAGAAGACTTAGACTACATTCAACATACTTTTAGAATCTGGCTGATTTGCTTGAGAAAGAAGTATATGTCCCAAATGATAATTGTATTTAGACAGAAGAACTACAAACAAAGAAGAAAGGTTCTGATTTGGGTCAACACAATAACAACTTAGTAGTCTAAGAAGCAATTAAGAATATATAAACAAATAATATCAATAACTATTTTCCTTCTGTTATTCATACTATAACTTTCAGTTTCTTTATAGTAGCCAAATGTTCAGTTTCAAATTGAAATCTAAAGAAGAAGTTTGAATATAGCGGGAAATTTCGATCAATTAATGATTTTAGAATAAAAAGAGTAGCATCGTCTTTTTACCATGACAATCGTCCAATTTTATTATTATTTCTACTGAAGAGGTAAATGTTGGACAAGAGGTATGTGATCTTCCTTCAGTGACTTACTATCCACTTTGAAAACTTCAAAATCTAAGATATTTTTATTTACTAAATAGGTAAGTGTTTGAGTTTTATTTACTTTTGTGTTCCGGTAGTATGTCGAAAAAATATCCACTTTTCTCATAATACTATATAATAGACTACTTCGATTCCCCATGCTTTATTGTGATATCCTGAACATAGAGGCTCTAGCTCAGTTAGTATAGCGTTTCGTACATCCGCGCCCAGTGATCATTTATCTTGATTGAGTCTTTCTGTAGTTTCCCTTGGCCACACCAGGCGATTGCTGTGATTGTACCTCGAATGAGTCCAGTATCAGTATATTACTAAACTCTCCCCTTTGTTGTCGTTGCTGTGTTATCTCCTATGTAAAATGTTATTTGAACTGTGTTCAAGTTTGTTGAATAAATAAAGCCTTGAATATATCATCTGCAAACATTATTTTAATCTGTTTTCCATATTTAGTTGCATATTCTCGCAGACCTGTGCGTTAAATTTACTTGGAACTTTTTAAAATTATGTCTTGCGTAACCTTTAAATGTTTTGTTCTTTGCTCGACAATATAGTTTTATACGCAAGGCGGCACTTACCTGTAAGTACACCCTCCATTCCAAAAGAAACCGAACGTTTTAAAAAAACAAAAAAACAATGTACATTTTGGAACAAATCATTTTTATTAATCAATGTATTCCCCTTCTGCATCGATACACATATTTGCACGCTCCAACAAGTTGTCAAACGACTTCTCCATGTCCTTTATTGGAATGGTCTTTAGGACGGCGGTCGTCGCCTTCTCAATGGCTTCAATCGATGCGTGCCACTTTCCTTTCATCGCCAAATGCAGTTTCGGGAACAGATAGAAATCGCATGGAGCGAGATCTGGTGAATAGGGCGGATGATGCAAACGAATAATGTGATTTTTGACCAAAAATTCAGTTACAAGTCGCGAACGATGTGATGGTGCATTATCGTCCAAAAGAGTCCAACTGCCGATTTCTCGATATTCGGGCCGAATACGACGAATTCTTGCCAGCAAACGCTTCATGACGCCCAA
>JAGDQP010036075.1:1874-19238 GCA_022664845.1 Lepisma saccharinum | reverse complement strand
AGAATTTATCAATTTATTTAGCTGATTTAAAATTAATTTATTTTCCCGTTCGAACACTCAGAGTACGAAATCTCGATATTGTGATCTAAATGACGTAACTACAAAGACTAAATTAATATAGACCCATAACTCGCAACTTTCCATTCTATCCATGCTTGACCGTCTATAGAATACCCATTAAATACTAGGTTACTTTAGTAGGCCCGCAGTTGGGCCTGCCATCTAGCGATCGCAGTTGGAACTACGTGCAATAAGGAAACATAATATTTCTATTGTTGAATACTGTTGCTACCTCACCTACCTAACTTACACCGTGATTTTACTATACCCGATAACAACAGAACGCACTTTAAACATTTCACAAAATCCACGGACAGAGACTAGGGTGACCTACCGTCCCGGGTTACCCGGGATTGTCCCGGTTTGGATCATCGAAGTCCCGCGTCCCGGGCAGACCGTTCCCAGGAAACCTAAAGCCCCGGTTTCTTTTCAAAATCTGGGTAAAACAAGATGCAATAGTAACTTTTAAAAAATACATATAGCCCATATACCCGTAAGAAACTAAGAATTCAACTATCATATTTGTAGATTCCATGGCATATAGGAAATTCGTATGAGGGCGTCAAATTGAAAACTTCAAATGAAAACTAAGGACATGGGCAATACTTATTTAAATGGAAACATTACTTAATTCTAAACAATTTTCATAAGAAAAAAACATTGTGATCATCGCAATTGTAACCGTTTCGAAGAGACAGTTGATTCAGATGTGCCACACTATAGGATAACGTCGTTACTAATACAGAGAGCGAAAACTTTAATAAGGGGAAATTTGTTCGTTTTAATCGATCGCGCTTGAGAACACGCACAAATGAAACCATAGTTTTTATTTTAAACTGGAATGTGGTTAATTCTTTCCAGTTTTCGCCCTCTCTATTAATAACGGAGTTATCCTATGGTGCGGAACTTTTGAATCAATTGTAGCTTTCAAACGGTTTGCTATGATCACAATGTTTTTCTTACCAAAATTCTTAAGAATTAAGTAATGTATTCATCTAAATAATAATTGACTCTAGTTTCCATTAAAAATATTCAAGTTGACCCCCCTTACGCTACTGATTCCCCAAATACGATAGATCAAATTCTCCATGTGAACTTTTATCATTAAAATTCTCGTTTCAGTGTTCTACACCCAGTAGTTTTTTGAGTTATGACCAATGAACGATGTTGGCGATGCAATACTCCTCCTGTAACTCTTGGCTATTGTAGCTCCCAAGCCGTAGAAAATATCGAAACATATTTACCCCAATATTGTTTTGTTTTAATGAGTATTTAAAAAATGTGAAGAGCTATCCTCGTTTATATAGGTTTATCCGATAATCAATGTCGTATTTTTGCCTCAAGAGGAAAGGAAAGATAATTTGCCTGGAACACTAGCATAAGTCTGGAAAATAGTCTCCATTGGACCCCACAACACTCTGCCACCTGCCACCTGTCCACCAACGAGTTGTTGAATGCCCGCTGAAAGAAGTAACCTCTTTTGGAGGCAAAGAACTGGGTCACTGTTCGTCAAAGATCATCCTCATTTTGCAGTATTTTCCCGGAAAGCTGGTTTTGCCGGCTGCGAAAAAAACAGTAGTCAACTGGCGTAAGATTTGGTGAAAACGCTGGGTGGGTCCGTTTGTCCAACCCTCATTCCTCGATCCCAGCTCAGGTCCTTCTTGCCACGTGTTGGCGCGCGTTAGCACAGTGGATGAGCACACCATTGGGATTAACCAGAGCAAGATGTTTCTCCAACAATGCAGTCTGTAGGCGTTCAAGCTGCTGTCCGTAGATCTCTGCATTGATGGTCTGGTTACGTGGCAAAAGCTCAAAATAGATTATCCCACGGATATCCCACTAAACACTTAACATCACTTTGCAGAGGTGAAGATCATGTTTTGGCACATTTCCTGAACCCCCTTAGATGCCTACTACCATTTACGTGTAATGTTGTGGTACAGGACCCTTTTTGCATCCCCTGCCACCATTCTGTCAAGAAATGGCTCACTTCTGTGACGGATGAGCAGGGAACTTCAGATGTCTACTCGTTGCAGCTTCTGTTGAGGCGTTAACGCATGAGGTACATATTTCCAAGTTTTGACATGTACCCAAGGTTCTGCAAATAACGATAAACGTTCGAATGGGTGACATGGTGCTTGCTAGTTAGTTCTTCAGCAGTTTGCATTGGATTTGAATACACCGCTGCTCGCAGGGCATCGTTGTCCAGCTGCACAATTCTCCTTTGTCGTGGCTTATCGGCAAGGCTGGTGACCCCAGACCGAAACCTCTGAAACCACCTCTGACACTTTCGCAGCAACCTGACCATATTCGGCATTGATGTTTCGAGGCACTCGCTGACTGGATGTCCCTGGCGAAATTCACACAGCATGAAATGCCGTGTGTGGTGCTCTGACACTGCCATGGTCAAACTCAAGCGACACTTCCAAAACGTGGAATAGTTTGTCCGCTTATTTTTTCTATCTGAAGTGTATAAAAGCAATGCTTTGACATGGAAAATATATTTGTTTTGTTATGAAATCGCAGACCCGCACAAGATCGATAGTTTACAATAAATACTGTGTTATCATAATCAGAATAATTAAGTCTCGTTGGTGTGGTGGATATCGTGTCAGCCTCTCGTGCCTAGGGTCGCGAGTTCGAACGCTGATAAATTCAGTATTTTTTAAAAAAGAAAATTGGGCAATGAGTTGGAACCTGGCACACAAATTTGTCTATTTAAAATATTTTAAATTATTTTTCAAATAATAAAGCTTTTAAATATTTTTTTAAAAAACAATAACATTTCTGCTTCTATTTGTGAGTTTTTTTCCTGCCAGATATATTAAATTTGGATTTAATCTATATGTCCGGAGGAAGTTGATAGTGATGATTGCTTAGTGTCACTTGAATACGAAGATGACGGTAGACTGGATATGTTGCTCCACTGCTATGAGATTTAGAAAGTTGGAAAGTAGACATTTGATTTTTTTCTACAACGTATAAATATGTCTGATTCGGACAGTGAATATGAACCAAATATTATAGAGGAAGTTGATGATAGTGATGGCAGTGTAGAATCATTTGAAGACGAAGAAACGTCCGTGCCTTCAGCAGGTGATTGGAGCTTTATTTCTCATCCGTTCGCTGATTCACGCCACACACCATTGTCTAAACTGAAGACCGATTTTTACCTTTTGCATCCCTGTGAAATATTCTTGTTAGAGGAGAATATGCTCCTTATTACCTCAACGACAACAGTGAATGTCAAACCTAACACATTTAATTAACTTAATACCAATACTAAAAGAGGATAAATCTATCTTAAAAATGTTGGTTCTGATGATGTTTAAATTCTGGTATTTAGGGCCAGAGTAGTCAATTAGAAGCTGATGCTGAAGGGCTTAATTTGATTGGGTCTTTCCGCGAACACAATCATAAGCGCAGACTTCGTATTAGTAAGGATTAAACACCTTCCTTGGACGCCAAATAAGGGCGTCAAAATCTATATAAGTATAAAAGGAAAACTCCTAATATACTAAGCGCTGAAATGTAAAAAAATGTTAGTTTTAATAAAGCGTTCGCAGGCAATAGGAGTTATATTTTTTCGAAAAATTTATAAAAATAAGAGGCATGTGTTTATGGTATTACTTTTTTCAATTCATCGAGTATGTAAAATTAAATCAATTCCAATAAAAACGGGGGCGACATTCTTTATATATGCGTCGGGCGCTGAAATACCTTTGCCTACCATATTTACATAAATTATTTCCAACAATTTTTGCTGCAGACAGAAAATATACAGAAGTATGTTCCGAAAATGTTGAAAGAAATGGGCAAATTTGAGCGGACATGCACTAATGATGTTTCTCATGACTTGTTTCAGAATTTAATCGAAGTAGTTTAGTGTCTATTGGATATTTAACTACATAATAAGATGATTTTTGAGTTTATGTTTTAAATTTGAATTTTGTCACAGTTTTTTTTCGATATCGTCCCACTGTTGAGCAGCAGGGCCCCCTCGAGGCTTAGGGCCCGAGGCGGGGATCACGCTCGCCCACTCTTGTGCCGTTACTGTGGAGAAATATGCTTAGTTATGGAATGTGAAGGTAAGAGTGGTCTTTATTAGGGCTTAATAAAGAATCCTACGATTATTTTAAGCAGATATGGATGTATACTGTGTGTTTTATGATTTATTTTCGCCGATATTGAGCTGCAGTGATTTTTGTCCTTATTTTATGATTCTACGATATGATGTTTTGTGATAATTGAATATGAACAGCTGATAAACCGTTTGCTTCCAGCTTTAATTTGAAAAGGGATTTCTTTCAGTTGTTATTCCCAGCATTTTAATGATTTTTATAGATCTTGAATTCAGATAATAGTTATTTCTATTATTCGATGTCTCACTGTTCTGAAATATTGCAACACTGAAAAATTCAGGTCAATGAGAGTGATTTTAGGATGATCATATTCGTCGTTGCCGATATGTACATAGTCTGTTTTCATTTTTACACTAAGCATTGCTCCTTGTAGTGCAGTTTCATTAAGTTTCCGTTTCGTGCTTAGTGTTCACCAACCTGTGGACCCTGTTTTTGAAGGTCACCTATTCGACGATTTTTGCGTTGCTTTTAGAGACACTTTTCCGGTTTTCTTGTTACGAATGTGTCCATGTAGGTACAATTAGGTCAATATCTGCTTGGTTAGTCAACTCGTGGGCTAGTGCAGACTTTTTCTCTCTGTTGAGAGGTGGCGACCCATTTTCTTTTGCGATGTGCCTCTAGTGGCTATTTTCCATAAACATACGAGCTGCTTCCTCAATAAAGAAGCAATAAAGAAGATGTAATGCACGGTGCGGGGACTACTTCTGATGGCTCTCCTGTTTCTTAGCGTAAGTCATAAGAGGAATCTTTACACCATCCTGACTGAGGTTTCTCCTCAGTCAAACCAGGGAAATAGGGGAATGATACCTTCCCAAGTTCTTTCCCGGCCTGAGCCTCAGATGCTTAAAAGCCATAAATAAAAATAAAATTTAGAAGTGTAATTACTTCGGCACGAAAGACCCCAGGAGGAAAAGAAGGAGGGGAAAGCGAAGTGTGACACATCCCTCTTCGGAAGTCTCCCGCGCCGAAGGGTCACACCGAGGTGGAAGACAGAAAGGTAGGTAGCAGATGGCCTATAGGCTCTGTATAGTCCCTGTTCAATGTCATCTAACAACTCTCATACCTCAAAGGCGAATACTTATCATAGCGCTTTTCTCGTCATATCGGAAAACTGCAATTTACGCTTTTGTAGCTTGAATTTAAGCTAGAAAACCAAATTGCCAAAGCTATTTTCCTACGTACTGTCACGTTCCTATACTACTTAGGACTATTCTGAAATTTCACTCCTGACGGAGAACTAATTATATCACATAAGCCATTATGAACTTAGTAAATGAAAGCTTGCCAGGATGCACTAGCAGTATTTATTCCACATTCCAGAAGTGAGTAAACTTTATGTAGACCTATCGTCGTGATATTGCTCAACTTGCGCAAGATTTAAAAGTAATACAATCATTTTAGTGCCAAATGAATCTCTTTAAGTGTTTTACTAATTATTAACATCATTAGTGTTCTTCCGAAAGCGGAAGGTCGATCAAGGCAAACTAAGCCTTCTCCATTCATCCTGATCCTGTCCTTTTTATTTCAGCATACGATTTATCTCTGTCTGTCTGTCTGTCTGTGATTTTCTGCGAGTCCATTCGGCTCTTAGCAATTCTCATTGGATACGATTTATATCCTTTAAAACCATTAAATAATTGTATTCTTCTTCTTCGTCTTCCCTCTTTTTTCTCTTAATTGCATCCTCAGACACCTTTAATTTGATCCCACGTATAGGGATGTGCTGAAGAGACTCGCAAGACCTCGCTCGAGCTCCTTGTTAAATATTTCTATTCTTTCCAAACCCTTTCTCAAAATAACTCATTAGAAAAAAAAATAATAAAATGAACGTACTTTTCTAATGTAAGCATCTGCCATGACAGTTATTTTAAACTTCAAATAGTTCCCAATCTTGAATATAAGAACGATCCCTGCTAAATTGCTATGCAATAACATAACTACGAATAATGTGTTGGCTGTATTTATTCTTATGCGCTACCGCGCACATGTGTGTCTGTTTTTTAAAATGATTTTTCTGGTGCGCTAACTGACTTAAGAAGGAGCTTCCAAGACCTTTGTGAAATTATTTGGAGCACACCTCTGCCTCCGTTGCCAATGTCCTAACCAGTTACTTTTTCTTTATTATCTCCAGTCTTCTTACTGACAACAATAATTTCTAACATGAGGAAATATTTCTACAAATTTAAACAATTTAATTGTTTCAAAGTTGTAACATATGAGAAAATGAAGATTAAATGCAAAATATATATTATTGTATCATAATTAAAGCCACAAACGCATAGAACCATGGTATTAACAATTTCCTCGGAGCTGCACATACTGTTCACACGTTTGAGAAAATATACCACATAACTTTTCGATCACATCAATAAGGTTTGCTGTTGCAGTCATCGCACACACGCAGCTTTCAATCAACACATGAAAGCACACTGCTGTTTCCAAAACAAAGTCTAGCACTCTCGCGGAAATCCGTTGCTTGAACATTACGATACACGTCGCCTGATTTATCACTTTTCACTTGATAACTGCAGACAGGAAGCAAGCACAATTCGCTGTAGGATTTTAAGGGTGAACAACAACTGCAGAATGGCTAATGTTATTTATTATTGTGGTCATATTTCGGTTACGCCATCTATAAATCCACTCCAACCTTGACCTGTGTTTGTTTAAAGAGGTAGCTCTACATCTAGAAGAAATCGATGATACGAGCACCTAATTACTGGCGATTTAGTCTCCGTGAGAGCTACGCTGACACTCTCCAACTGGGCAGAAGCCTACATGTTGGGCATCGTTCTTTGATAAGTACAAGAAGATCCTAAAGAAGACAGAGCAGTGCTTTTAGTAGGAATACTAGTCCACGGAACAGGGAGTTTGTGTTCACGAATGTCGCAGGTGTTATGCACCCCACGGCTTCCGTGGCAAGGAAAGTCCCGTGTCTACCTAAGTATTAACACTGTAATAAACATTACATGTACAAATGCTCGTCATCTGAAAGGGAGGGGATTATTTGTCACCGAAATTTCGAAACTGGTGATCTTTTGTGAGATGGTTACTGTTTCAGCTTTGATAGCATTTCTAACACGCGTCTACAACCAAATCGTCGATGAAGATGCACGCCTACTGGGAGTCGGAGTGGCGATAAGAACAAAAGCAGTCGAGCAGCGACGATGATTTCATGCATTTGTCAGCATCAAAGTGTTTCCGATGTGTCAGCATTTAACATCATTATCAATATCTCTGGGTTCAAATCTTTTCCAGACGAAATTTCCTCCGTTGTTGCATATATGTACAAATCGTACACTGTACTGCTCTTTCCGATTTGCTTGGCGACAACAATGTACTCTCCGAAATGGATGTGAAACCTTATCTTTAGATGCTTTTTCTATACGGATCATCGCTGGTCAAAGCGGTAGTCATGGGTACAATTCAATAATGCACCATGACCTTCTAATAAACTAAACAATACCAGTCTTGAAATGTTGATTATGAGAATAGTACGATTGCCCACCCGCAGGAGATATTTTCTCTGATAAAATAATAAAAACAGCTTACTTTTAAAAGTTTACAATACAATGTATAGATAATTTATTTTCACCATACCGTTTGTGGAACTCAAAGACCGCCGTGAACCTTGTACTTCCGTCACGAGGCGCGTAATTCAAAGCACTCATCAGATGTTTTATAATTTACAAAGGTGAAACATAGTATAGATTGCTTTCTTTGTGCTCTGTAATTTCAGCAATAATATTATCTAATGCTCTAGTATATTAACGGTAACAAATTAAATTTTTAATGATATATTGTGCATTGTTTCTCCCCTACAGTTTTGCGGATGGCGACACCCCTGCTTCGAAATCTTATGAGGAAACTTCTCTTATTAGAGATCGTTTTTACTAGTAGTAAAACACCTTAAATGGACTAATTTGACACAAAAATGAACTCGCTAAGATGATTCGTTCGTACGCTACATTCAAAAAATAAAAAATCAAGGTGGTGTACGTTTTGAAAGATGGGACAAGTGGGAAGTGTTGCTTTTCAACAAGTGGGATTTTTGGGGGGATTTCTAGTATGTTAAATAGAATGGTTTTCCGAACATCTCAACCAAATTTCAGCTTGTTTTTCAAATGTCTTTGTCTTTGCCTTTGGCTGCTTTTGGTCTAATTGCCCTGGACAATTCTTGAACATTAAAAATGTTTCAATAAAATTATCTTACAAAGATATGAAAACAGAAAAAGGAAATTTCTTTTTTTCATATAGTTAGTGTGTATAGGAGCTACATATATAAACAATTGTAAGTTACTTAATTGTGAATGGACGTTAGAAACAATTTATCCATTTCTCAGAAAATTCGAAACGTTGGACTTGAAATCGTTTGTGTTTTGGCGAACAACAATTTACAAGTACGTACAACTATATAAAAAATAATTTCCTAATCATTCATCTGAATTTTTATAGTGATGTGATGAAAACTGCCAAATTTATTATGGTCTGATTTCTTTAATTGTTGTCAGCACAGAGGAAGAATTTGAAAGAACTATCTTACAGTCTGCACTACATTAACTGTACTACAATAAAACATGCTCCGTACTACTCGAGTGCGATGATAGATGATTGAAAACGGATTATATTTTTTGATTGTTTAGACATTTTCGGGAATGAATGACGAAGAACAGTATAATCTCTTTAAAAGAGCTCAGAATTCGTTCATAGAAGCAAAATGTCCAAATTTTGCGAGTATTTAGCGAAGTAAAAAGCATATTTTCACCAAATGTTAACAAACATTTATTTACACCTCATTATTTACTCGAGCTTATATGTTTAGCGAATTCAAGAGTCGTGAAATTCTACTGTTCCTATTAATAGATAACATTTTAATTCGAGTATAAAGTTTGGTGTGCATATTTCGACACTAAAAATATTTCTATGCTACTGAAGCAGTTTATGCAGTATTCTAAATAGTAACTTGACTAAATCTTTACGTCTACAGTTGAATCTCAGTGCAGAAATTAAGTTCTCTTATCGAAGTCATTATAGGTCCATACTTGAACTGTTATTAAGAAAAGTACATTTTTAAGGTAATGACTGTCAATCTTTACCTTCCGTGATTGACGGTTATTACATCTGCTCAGTCTTTTGTATCTATTTTTCCACTAATAATTGAATAGTTACAAATTCGAGTAATTTGACTATAAAACCAACGATGAGGTAGTATTATCAATCTTCATGGAATATCTCATTTTTCATTTTAAGGTGTTTTAATTACCTGATTAGTTTAGAAATAATTAGTATTGCTGTTACAGTTAGTTCTAGATCGGAAAGTGCTGGAAATTAAGATTATTTCTCTCAGGGAGCACTATACTTTACGTGTTGTATTCAAATAAGCAGAGCTGAACCCGGGTCACCTTTAATAACCTGGACGCAAATTTTACATATGTGGATGCAAACCATGACCGGGGGCGGAATCCTGTTCCACATCCAATAAAAATCTTTAAAACAAACTTCGCTCCGCTTCTTTACTGCTTTGGCAGATGCAAACAAAATTAGGAAAATATATGGAAGCCAGCATTGAAATGCTCATAACGTGTACTTATACGTATAAAATTTCGAGTCCAACTGTCAGTAGTGACTAGTCAATGCTATAATTATGAGCGCCTTTAGAGAGAACATCAAATGAGGAAGATATGAGCAAATTCCAAAAGACACGAAATTTACAATAAATCAGTGTGAGGAGAAGAATTTACTTAATCGATACCTTAGGTACTCAATGAGAAGAACACCAACTGTACCAAAAAGTTTTAAAATTGGAGCACTACAACTTAAACAATTTTGCATGTAAAAGTGCAAATTTTCTTTTCGCTCTTCAGTACATTGTGTGTTTCTAACTTATTGTGAAGAAGTCTGATTAGATTTTTTATAATGCCGATGACAACAATACCCACTTTAAACCTTTCACAAAATTCACGGACATAGACTAGGAAAGACAGTTTAGATTACTTTTTCGCAATGGAAACATTCCGAAAACAGTATTAACTATTATGGTTTGTTTAGATTACTAGGAAAGTAAACGATGGTAATAGTTATGGATAAAACTAACTTCCGTTTAGACTATGGAAGTTAACGTAGCTTCCTTGCTTGTTATAATTCAGTTTTCAAGGAGATCTTGCATCTAGCGAGTATCACGGAACTGAACAAAAGGTTACACGACAAAGAGGTTTAAGTTGTAATATAATCAACACCGATTGTGGTGGGAGGGAATCTTATCGTGACATAAAATACGTAAAATCATCCGAGCTTAACTTGAACGGCACTCTGTAAATAAATAAATAAGAGATGTTGATATATCTATCTGTTATCCTTCCGAACAAATCAAAACATTGGAAGTTCTTAAAGATATTAATCGTTTCTATTTCTTTCTGGCTGAATTTGTTAAGATCAATAAACTTTCATTGCATCTTACATTAAAAGTATGTATTTCTCTGAACCATCAACTTGATGAAAAATACCAAATAGAAATTGATTCAATGGTAAACTGGTAATGTTCAATTCCAAGTAATTAGGCCTCCAAACGGTATAAACATAAATGGAGACAATGGGCAAATAGTGTTGGTGTCCCCGTTGCCAAGCACTCCAATTGTTAGTGTTGCAACCTATTTTACAAGTCAATTTATACAAATATCTTTACTTATAGAAATCTACACGTGTCTATTCTCGCACATATCACCGAACATCCGACGAATGTTAGAAGTACGTTTTGAAAGTGCCAAACAAATTGAGAATATTCTGGGACATCCAAGATATATCCGTAGAACATATGAAGCATAACGTGAAAATCGTGTTGAAACCAGACATCCTTCGGACGTCCTGTTTATGTTCCACAACGTACAGGACTTTCGTTTTGAATATGCGTGTAAAAATAGATGTAAAGGTGAGAAGGAGCAATGTAAGGAAATGGGAGAAAAAATACACTAACTTTAATGGAAGTACTCTCCAAACACCGATTTACAACTAAAAACTTGTTAAGATCTGTTATTTGATTCTGTTTTATGTTATTCTTTTTTAGTAATAGACTGAGCTGTTGTTTCATGCGAGTTTGTTTGCTTCACTTTCTAGAGGTTGTGGTTTTAAACCTGCGTCGGCAGTCCTGGCAGATATATTGCCTATTCAGGTTTACTTTGTTTCTCCATACAATTATCGCTAATTACACAGGACGCCTACATCATTTCCTAGTGTCATTTCATTTTATGCCCATGGAGATAAAAACAGATGAGATGGACGTCTAACCTTTAAACGGTGAAGGACGCAACTGCTGCGTCATGGCTTTAAACCTTAATAGTTCAGCCCCTAATTAAGTTAGGTAGATAATTTTTAAATCAAGGTTTCCTGAAGTATAAAGCTTTCCGCCGATATGCATTTTATGTATGTGCAGGGTACCATGGCGGAGAGGGGGATGGTAAAGTTCGTGTTTTTTTGCATAAGTTTTTTTTTGGGGGGGGCATTTTCCCCTAGGGGGTTCAGTCATAAAAATTGGAAAGTGAAGCAATTAAATAGTCCACTACACGCTAATACCCTGCAAAAGTACTTGTTACTTATATGGGGGGAGGGGCAAAGAGGGCCAATTTTTTGTCTCAGTTTTTTTATGTAAATTACATTTATTTTCTGGACGGTTCCATATAAGATAAGCTGTCTTTTCACTGAATTGTTCTAGAAGAATAATTCTTATTGCTGTGCGTTCTACGGACAATAATGAAAAAAAAAATGTGTGCATATATCGTGGTACTAGGGTGGGGTGGGGAGGCTATGTAAAATTCAATGAATTGTTCTTCTACGCATATTTTGTTTTTAGAATATTTCAAACATAAAACGAATTCATTTCGCTTTACTTTTCAGCAAAACACAATAATTCTATTTTCTTTGACACACACACTCTCGCAATAATTGCTTGTAAAACAAAAGTGTGACTTACTTCATTTCCACGCATAATGTCAGCGTAGGGTGACTGTAAGAGTTGCCAGGTCCCCCCAAATTCTACTTTTTTATTTTTTAAGATTTCTTTGTTTCTTCTTCCTCTACGAATAGGGCGGGAATTGCACAAATGTTACCTCGTTGGAATCTGTGGCCCATGATCTTTCCAACGATGTATGAATCATGACTCTGTGATAATTAGGGGGGTCACCAGGGCCGATAACGTTAAAAGGCACTAAAAATAATTTTGTTACCAGTCTAAATGACTGCCTTAGAAGAATTCTCTCTTATAGATACAATTATAAATGTGCGATGTAAATATTGAAAAATAAAACAATGTTAAAAGTCTAGACAAAATCATGTCTTTAAATATTTACTACGCGCACTTTTACTTTTGGTCATCAGAGGAAATTCTCCTGTGATAATTATTAAGGGCACTATCAAAATTACTTCTTTCCTTTTCTAGTAGATTTCAATTAATCATTTAGGAAGCCATCAAAATTATTTTTCCCGTTTAGTACATTTTAACAGAAGCTGTTTTTTTAAAAAAAAACTATATTTGCTGTCTAATACATTTGATTAATGATTCCCATTCAGGACGCAGTGGATTCCATTTTTAAGTTAAACATATTTAACTTAAAAGTTTTCATTAATTCTGTATTACGTGCTTTTTCTTACTAAATAAAACAGTTAGTAAATATAGAAAACTATATTTTATTTTTCAGTGACGTACCATCAAACCGTACTTTCATTATATGCACACATGGCTTGAATATCTTGTTCGTATAAATGCTTAGAAGAATACTTCAAGCTAGGAAGTATTTGCTTAGAAAATAGAATAAGTCTCTGGCTATTCGAAGACAAAACAAGGAAATGACATTATTAACCACATGGACCTCGCGATTCAGAATATTAAACCTGTTTATCGAAATGTTCTGGAAAACATTTTCAACTAAATATGTTCCTAAATTTTATATATAATGTAAGATTTCATGAGTCATAAAATTATTTAGCGTTTTATGTAACAGGTATCATTGATTGAATTAATATCGTTGTGCAAACAGTTTCAGACTGTTGTTATGTAATATAAAAAAATAGTTATGATACTGAATCTCTACTCCAAGCATTTACGTAAACTCACTTGCAAAGAGGAGAAACAGGTAGGTACTCTCAGTATGGAATGAACTAACATGATTATTTCTTTCAAGTGAAGTGAATGTTCTGTGTGATATGCATACTGACATTCCTAGAAAATGGCAGGTGGGAAGCTTTCTAAGTTAGAAACATTACACGGTGCGGTTATATCATATAATTTTATATTTGACATAAGGAATTCACATATTTTGATTGCCATGTATCATTGATTGGTTTAGTGTTGCCAAACTGCGCAACTTTTTGGACCTAGTGTACTTGATCTATGATCATAAAGTGATGAATACGGGTTGTTGTAAAATAACACCGGCTAACGTACCTCATACGAGATTCCTTACATGAAAGAAAAAAAATCTGTAGACCTTCGATTGCGTAACAAATGCTTCGTTTCGGCGCTATAGGCTCTGAAATGTGTCGGAAAATTAAATCTAGAAGTTGATGTTTCCAATACTCTTAACAGTAGAACTGAAAAAGCATGGTACCCTCAAGCACTTCAAACTTGCTCTATCCAAAAAATGCATATTCCATAATTGTGCAGTGGATGCGCAGGACATTTCTTTAAGGAGTATTCTCAGACATTCTCTGGAGTAAATGTGACTCAAAATGACCACTAATAAGCCGACATTCAATATGAGTACAGATGATAAATGTACTTACTGGCATCTAACCGGGAAATTCGGTCTCTTTTATAAATAAGAAATACACCAAACGTTTGTTGAAATGTATGTTATTTACTCCTAATTATTATGTAATGCATTCAAAAATAGTCGAAGATAGAAAATCTGGTTGTGATATCGACTTGCCGCAAAATAATTATTGTTACTTGCTGGTAGGTAGTCCAATTCACTCTTATGATAACCCACCTTCTCTTCAGAGAATTTCTGGGACTCCCTTACTTCCTTTGGGGAATCTTGCAACGCCCTTAACTTAAGATTTTAAAAGAGGATTACACAGACAAATAGGGTTGCCAGGAGCCTAGAGTACTTACGCAATGCATTTAATTTAACTTTTAGCTTTAAACATTTTTTACACTTTAGACGAGCGGCGCAGAAATGCTTTTCAGATTTAAGAATATTTGGGAAAGAGGATTTTAGATTTTTGTGATTGTTGTAAAAAAAATTAATTTAGATTGAGGGAGGAAATACTGGTAAGGCGACACCTCCAATTGTTTAATTAGATTGTTAGTTTATATTTTGAAGTACTAGCTGGTTTAGATTAGGACAGATTAAGAAAGAAAAACGCAAATTTTTACTTGGGAAATAATTTTAAACGATGATACGCATAACGACTTATATGTGACTTATACGGTGTTTTTACTTACTTTGAAGTTTACAGGGTGGCAAAAGACCACGTTTTACTTTTACCTTAGTAGGGCCCACAACTGTAGTTTGGAATTGCAATTTTTGAAATAAAGACGAACGAATACAAACGAATGACGGTTGCAACTTAATTTAAACGTAGTGTTATAACGCACAAATGCAAATAATATTTATTTACACGAATTACATGCTGGAGTTATTTTATATGTTAACGCAGAAATAACCAGAAATTTAATATATCTTTTTTAAGTTATTACTTTTCAACTGGCGAAAGAATTTTACCACTGGTTTACGGATTTATGAACCGATTTAATCTAATTAAAATTACATTACTTAAAACGATAGGTTTACCGAAACACAGAAATAATTAGTATTAATTGCTGTTAACTTTACTTAACGATTAGTAGTTAAATTTTAATAAATATTAAGTTAAACATTAAATAACTTACTGCACATTACAAATATTACTAAACACTGTAAGAGGATTATTAACTAATTCTTTAGATTGTACCTGGTTAACTGAGAGGTTTTTATACTACGTTTACTGAACATAAACACAAGATTGTTTGTAGAAATATAAAAATTTTAGAATTTTAATTTATTACTTTGAATTTACATATTGCACGCTTTTGACTATGATAATATTATAAGAATTTGAACAGAATTACTGTTGAGGTGTAGGAACAAACAAATTTGAATGATTTATTTGGTGTACAATGAATTAATTAAGCAGAACTGAAAGTTACGTAGTTACAAATAAATGTTTATAATTTTTATAATAATTAATAAATTTTGTTGATATTTTTACAAATTATTTTTGAAACATTGTTATATAATTTAGAAACATTTTGTTACAGTATTACTTACACGAAAGAAGTTTTAGTTTAAAATACTTTGTGAAGAAAGAATCAATTTATTACTATTAATTACGTGACGTTATTACAGATGATTACTACCTTATACAAAAGATGTTCTGAATAAATTTTGAAAATACAAAATAAAATTATAAAATATGACTTTTTTATCGGAGAATAGTGGCTGGAGTTGAAACCAGAATTATTGAATCATGTTGAATAATATAAAATTTACTATTAACATTGAAACGGTACGCAAAAATAGTCGAACAGACATGTTGCTAATTTGATTAAGTAATGAAAATATACGGTAGCTGTCAAACATGGCTAACCGGGAATTTTGAATGGATTTGGAAAACTGTAGACGAGAAATTGGCATACGATTATTAAAATTTAACGAACTGGTACTTGTAATGTAAGAATTTGGTTAATAGCGGCCCCATACTGAAATTTAGAACATATTGTACTATTTGATAAATAACTTCAAAACAAAATAATAAATTTTAACTAGTTGAAATTCCGAAATAATGATGTAGCTGAATAATCCTGGTAGCACTTGTATTGGTTTTTAATTTTTCTTGACTAAGATTTAATATAATTTTCCGGAACGGACGAAATCAACCGAAATATTATCAAAATATTTACTAAAATTCGTTTTTATATTTACTTCTCGTAGACAGGGCTTAGGAAGTACAGATGACGGAAAGCCCATACATCCACTCGTTTTGTCATTAAAATTGGAACTGAACTAACATGGCGTGGGAGAGCAGTTCTCCCAGCAAACGGAGAAGAAGGCTGATTCACACCAATCAGCAAAAAACAAGTCACGAAGCATTGACTAGGGTCCAATTAAAGACAAGCGTTAGATCCAAGTCATTGCCGCGTGACTAACGAAAACCTGGATGGATAACGATAAAAATTTAAAGAAAAATTTAAACGAAACACACTTAAAGAGTTTAAAACCAACCAAAGAGAATGAGCCAAAGAGAACACACTTAAAGAAAACAAAACGGAGACTAAGAAAATAAAAGGGGAGAAAATAAATATAAAAATGGAACAGCAACTAGGCTTTTACAATCTCTTGCGCAACCATTGCAAAACATTTGAAATATATTTTTTTTTTGATAGAGCACGTTTGATATTTTAAGCCCAAGAGATAGAGCACTATTATTTATCCATGATTTACAGTAAACGGCACTTACTATTAATACTGTAGATTACCCACATCTCCAGTTTACAAAAAGTGCGTTTTTATGAAAAGTAAATAATGGGTATATGGATAATGACGGCATCAATATGGATGTTACGCATATTGCAGAACTAAATGTACGGTAGTTCTTCAACGGTCCATCGTAGAACACTATTTCTGTTTTTGAATCATCCGTAATAAACTGAAGTATTTAGTTAAAATCCACAACCATGCCCCAGTCGGAATTCGAACACGCGACCTGCAACTCGATGTTCTAAAGCCTTAGACCGGGCGGCTACCTGGTCGGCAGCTCTGTTTGTGCCTCAGTGTAAAAGTTGTAATCTTCGTTTGTAATGCATTGTGTGTACTTAGAATTTTTATTAATATTTTTAATATCTATTTTATTAAACTTTATTCTATATATCTTCACATGAAAGTATTATGAAAATACTCGGTTGGTTAACTTCTAGTGCTGTATTTACCTTGGAAACTGCTAATTTTAAATAAGGGCGGACAAGTAAGTTTTGTTGAAAAATAATGCAGTTAGGAGTAGTATTTGAAACCGATCACTGTGTTATTTTCTAAACTTTTTTTTTTCAGTTAGTTCTATAATTATTAGAACTACCCCTTGTATAAGTTGATGTTACTATCACTGCTTCTTAACTTTAAGACATCGTATAGTCCAT
>JAGDQP010036074.1:0-19239 GCA_022664845.1 Lepisma saccharinum | reverse complement strand
TGTTATATTTTTAACTAGAATGGCTATTGTAATTGTCATAAATTGTTATATGTATCTTATGCTACAAACTTGACGTTGTCCATTGCTGTGAATAGCTTAACGACAATAAAAATTTATTATTATTATTATTATACACTTGAATTAACCAATAAATCAATACTAATTCCTGCCGCAAATAAGCAGGAATTTAACGTACGTTAAGCCCTCCGCGTTCATCCTGAACTTGCGCTATACTTTTTGTTTCAGCATACAGTTTATTCTACACAAAACATTTAATCAAATCTTTTCTGAAACGTTTTGTTCATCTGTCTATAGATGAGATTCGTCTTCGTGAAGTCATCTTTCGCCATTCATATTCTCATCTTTATCTCTTACTCACATTTCATATCCTTACAATACTTAGCAGATACTCGAAGCTGGACACCTGTTCTATTTTTCTCTTCCTATTTTGCTGGTTACCGTGGCTCCATTTGTTTCAATCACCGTAAGTTAAAATTACGTAATTCTTTTCTAAGGGCACAAGTTATATATAAGATAGAGTGCTTTCCATCGGAGAACAGACATATTTCTTATGTAGGATTAAAAGAGATAAACGATATTGATAGAAGCATATTAATACGTATTACGAATCTGGCATTGATAGAGAAGGTACAATGCTCTTCGTTCCTGTACATAACCTTATCATTCGTAAACAAAACGCTACACTTAACAATGTAAATTCGAATACACATAGCAAGAGTTAAGTTATGCACAAGGATGTCAGTACACGGCACATCAACACTTCTTAAGCCACCAAAGCAGTTTATTCTATCAGTGCAGATGCATTCAAGTGCTGAGGTCTGTATACTACAAGACTTGTACATACTCTTAATATATTAGAAGACTTCTATTTGAATACGAACTTCCTTACGTAACAGAATTTTGCCCCTATGTCGAAATTACATAACTGTATTTCAATATGGTAAAGTTGACAGTTCAAGTTTGCAGAATGAACACACATATGTAAATATAATTTGATCACGAACAAAATGTTGGATTAAAACAATGCCCTTGCATTGTTTCTTATTCAAACTACTTTTCTACGAGTTAAAGTTGTCTTCAAGTTGTACAATTAGATTCTCATAATACTCACTGACTTTTCAACGATCTCAGAGCTTTAAGAGAAGTTTCATATCCTCCATATATTTCACTTTATGTTATATTTATATGCGTACAACGCGTTCATTACGCACAATTAGTGGGATTAAATAAGACAAGATCTACATTAAAAGTGTATGAAGAAATTGTGTTTTGCTTCAACACTCAGCGCTACCACTCATGTATCTTCACTACCCTTTCATCTCTCGGCCTAGTCAATTTCAAGAAAATCAATATAAAAAATGTGAAAACAAAACATGAAATTATACGTTCTTTCTTTCAGTACTCAGAGATATGTATTAACAGCGTTTCCCTTTTAGCTGAACATAAATTTACGAGTTTTCCAATAAACCGCTTTTAACATTGAAAGATAAATATTTCATTTATAAAAGGAACTTGTTTAATCATTATTTAAGTACATCTCACGATGTGTTCTGAAATATGGTAGTAACACTAAAGTTGCTCTATGAATCCTTCTACGATTTATCCAAAACAATACACAAAAATAGCCGTATGTTTAAAGTCACAGATATGCTTAAAAAAATAGTTTTTACCACTAAATATAATAGTAACGTTTTTTTATATTTTACAGTTGATGCAAATTCTTCAAAACACGGAATCAAATTTTCATGCCGTACACCCATATCACTGAACTTGTAGAACAAACCACAGTAATTTTAATACGGTAGCGCGTCTATGAATCGGGTGGCCCAGGTTCAAATCCCAGTTAAACTTTTCTTCAGGGCTCCCATACCTGGCGCTCCGAAGTGCACTCAGAATTCTGTCAAATTTAGTACCCTGGTAATCCTGGGATCCTTGGGAGCTACAGGTGGTCGAGTGTGGGACTGATCCCACCTTACTTTGTACCGTAGGTCGAGAATATGTGGAGCGCTACCTCCACATCGTACAGGGGAATACGTACCATTACTCCCCTTTGGTTACTCATATCCAAGGTATTCGCACGACCAACATAAAACAATATGGCATAGTGAACTGCATTTTTAGGCTTTAGGTGACGAAACAATAACAGAGCTTGTCACAGAATCCGACATTCAACCTCTCAAGCTTCTAATACTTTTTTGATAAGGAAATGCCATCTTAATCATGACTTAGTTCCAATGTCTTTCCTGATACTAACACACATATTATTTAAGAGTTGCACCCAGTTAGGATAAAAGGGGACGATTTTCCTGAGTGATTTAGAGCAGTAAATTTGTTCAAACAACGATATTATTTCATTGAAACATACAAAGATTCAAGTTACAAGATTGAAATTTTGCGCATTTATACCTTGAAGTCAAAAGTTAATTTATACATAAGGACATTTAGTCATTCACTGTAATTCTGAATAAGAGCAAAACGATACGGGCCTCTGGTATACACCTCGTACATAACCGATCGAGGGTAAAATGTTTTTAACAATCACATACAGTAAGACCTCTGTTAACCGAAACGAAAAAAAAAAAAATCGAAAAAGATAAAATTTGAAATGCTAACAGAAAAAGATAGAAGATAAAAAAAAAGTAAACTTAGTTGTATACGAAGTTGTCCAACTGTAGAAACATTTAAAGCTTTATTAAAGGTCTGTTATATAAGTAAACTAAAAGTTTATTTTTTTATCATTGCCTTCAATTTTTTTCACTTTAAACTTTGAAAAAATACACATTTTTTTAAACCGAAATTTTGGTTATCCGAAATAACCTCCGCCCCCTTGATTTCGGATAACAGAGGTTCCACTGTATTAAATAAACATTATAATTTTATTTTCTAATACTGAAGCTGAAGTCAGAACATACTACTTTATTTGCAATATAACAGTAACTAATATCTGAATAAACTGGTGTAAATCACGATTCTGAGCAAATAAAAAAAGGATCTATAATTTCCATATCTACAATAGTATTTGAATAAATTATTAAATATACATACAAACTCCGTATTTGAGGAGAGATCAAGATTTTTCACGAATGATTTATGCCATGAGTACCGAAGTTTGTTGTAACTGCAAAGTGTAACTTTAAATCAATTTGATTAAACCTGTAAGTTTCACATCACGATACCAAAGAAAGAGACGATCTTCTTTGACTTCGATGAAAGGAGCATGCTCCGCTCGCAAACTCCACACCCACAACTGACCTAATATTGATGTTCCTCCGAGTTCGCATCGCGAGTTCGTAGAAACAGCAAAATTTTCGTGAGGTAGTAAATCAAGGTCAGTAGAGCCACTCAAATGAACTTCTACATAAATTACAAATTCTACCCAAAACTCTTATCGTTATCTCTACGCGAACAACTGTTTTCATACATCTGTTACAAATTAAATTGCAATTATTTCTGAGCTTATATCCATCTAGAATTTAAACTGTTTTGAAACTCATATTATTTGATAATTTTAAAACCGCATGTATGAACATATAAGAATGGATACCTAATTCTTCTTACACATAAGTCTTCACTGTCCGTTGTTATTTCAAATCGAATACGCAACTGCGTTCTGTTGAATGACCGTATCAAGTTGATAAAGAAAACACTCATTATACATATGAAACTCATCAAATGTCACAGGCGTTAAAAAAAACACAAATCGAAATGCAATCTAGCGATAATATGTTTCATATTTTAACACCCGAAATCCCCGAACAACGAAAATCTCTTTAATGAACACAAAGTCAACAGCAATGACAACTGTCTTCGTTTCTCTCTCTTGCAGGTCTCCATTAAAAACAAACCACATATTTCTAGTGTGGCCCATATAAATTCGTTTTTTACAAAATTAATAATTTCGTCCCGTATTTTAGCAGAGTATTATTTATACTCCGAACACAACTGAAATATTTTAATTATCTTAGTCTGTAATCTGATACCGTAGAGTGGTGTAGAATCATAATTTTCCAAACAATGTACATTGACGGCTGTAGTCTAACACTTTGTACACCAGAGTGCCAAGTTGTATTGCAAAAGTCAACTGCTGGTTGGAACTTTTATTCTGATAAGATTTTCCCTTAAAACTTTAATTACGCCCGACACGCTTCCTTTCCCAAGCCGTTTCCCCCGGCGTGTGATTGCCAAAGTATCATCCTTCAAGTTGAGACGGGCAGTTGAAACCAGAAGGTCAATTATTCCAGAAGTATCAAAATAATTACAAATAAATAATACAATTTAGTACTTATATGATTAAAGTAACACAACATAAATCTGTCAAAAGTACGAGCGAGTTCTAAATACTGGCAAGTCACAGAAGCGGCTGTTCTCTGCAACAGGAGGCTATATGCGAAAGACTTGTACTATAAATCAATGTTTAAATTTTAAAATAATAAATAAATAAACTGTTGGCCTAAGTAAAACCAAACAACGAGGCACGACGAATTGAAACGTAATTCCATTTCATAAAATACACAAATGAAGAACCAAGTGCGGAACAAATACACAAACACGGGAACAGTTTTAAACGCCGATATATGTTAAAAGGATATAACTATGATAACTGTAAAGGAAGTATTGTGGCGAATTTCCGCCCCTCCTGTATTCAATGCGAGGAAGTAAGCACGCACTTTCATTATGCTTATCATGAAAACGTGGAACGAGAGTCTTCAGCACAAGAAAACCCTACCAGAATGGATTTCCTACCAAATAATAGAAAAAATAAGCAAAAATTACACATATTCTGCAGTTCTTTCTTTTAGTGCCTATTCTGTGTCACGCTCTCAATTATCTTCAGATCAACTGACAGGTGAATGAATAGAACGATATAATGAATGAACCACCACAGGGAATGAATAAATTACTACTCCCAGTACTTGACAACGTAAATGGCACTTAGGATTAGCAACCTGAACCCCACTAAAAATTTAGAAAAACGACTTTAATACTATCTTAAGGAGAAATTTCCATTTATAATGTTGCTGTACGTGAACACAATTAACTCGATATGTAAATACTGATCGACAGTGCGGCAAGTCAAGCGTGAGGAACCATTTATCATTATCGCTCAGATTTGGACTGTAGAGATCGATAAAGAAAGTAAGTTTTGCAGAACTATTTCTGGTTCATTTGTTTTGCAAATCTAACGCAGTATTCAATTTTTCTCACAATATTTCAACATCAACATCGATATTTTGTGCATTTATCTTGCTTCTACACAAAACTCTTTGAGGAGCGTATTTTCAAAAAGCATTCGAGGAAATTAAAGCATCATAAAGTGAGATAAATTTACAGAAAATAGTCCACTTGAAAACACCACATATATTTAACTAATGATGGTCCTCTTATAAGATACCTTAAGAATTTTGCAATAAACCACAACTTGTAAGTTGAGAAAGAGTAATGCTTGCTTAGGTATGAACGAAAATCACATGTACAGTCGCGAAAAAAAATGTATTCCGGGAACGTTATTTTTTCAATTTTTATTAACCAAACCGTCACATGTGTGCATAATATGTGGCGAAGTTAGTCATAGATGCCGGTCTGGTCCATAAATATTACTTAAATAAGAATTAAAAGAGAACGTTTCTGGAATATGTATGTGTTCCCGTGACAGTACATATTATTCCCTCATAATGTTATACCCATGCGAGTGATGAACAAATAATAAACATACAGTTGATACAAAAGAACATATTGTCGCAGAAGGAAATTAGTCACCGGTACTTCTACTAACCGATTTTATTCATTACCATTAATTTTAATCACAGTTTGAAAACAGGCGATGTAGCATCTATATAAACCTCGTATTACATGGAACATTCATTTTGTAAACGTCGAAGAGAAATCGATTCTTTAGTTTGAAAATTTCATCACAGCTATTATTGAGTATCTCGTGATTACTGCTGCTATTTTAGAATTCACAAGACAACTGAATAATTGAGAAGTTACAGAGGTGGAAACGGAGATACTGTAAATTGAGATTAACATCAAATAATGTAACATGCAGTGGTTCATTGAAGCACAAACTTTATGAGAGTATTGAAGGCTTCAATAAAGAGAGAAATGCGAACTTGCTTTGTAAAAGGCCAAGTAACGCACTACATTGTTTTCATTAATTTATACTACTGAGAAATATAAATCTTACTGCAAAATGCTTCTTTATTTCCTATTAGATCCCACAGGAGAAAATGTTTTCGAGTGACACACATTTGATTTGGGATGTATTAAACGAACATGTATCTGATGCGAACAAACGAGTTTGGTTACCACGGAAACCGTACGTGAAAACTGACGACTGCTTAGCAACAACTGAACACTGGCTTACTGATTAGTCGATGATCGGATACCGAAGGCAGTTAGTTAATTGTGAACGACTTCTGTTATAAGTAGATCAAATAAGGGAAGAAAATATTCAAAATGTATCCCATGTAAACAATCACAACGCAAACAAAATGACGTGATTCTGGTCTATTACATTTGACTATCCTGTCACACTTACTAGCTCCAACTTCGCCAGCGTTGTTTTCATCCTTGATGAGCAGTAGTATGGAACCGATATACGTTAGAAGTTACAATTCCCAGAATCAAAAATTTGAATAAATAAGTAGAAGATTATAGTTTACATGAGACACGTCAGTGATTCCGCCAGACCACTCCCTGTGGGGATGTCACCCACGAAATTCTCAAGTAACTTTAACATTGTTACGGTCAGAAATCGATAGAAATAGTGTAAACTCCACTTACACTCTCCCAATTTTGATTTTATACTACCCCCAACTGAAAATCCTGGCGGAATCCCCGATTATAGTATAGGAGATTATAGTTTACACAAGATTTTAAGATTTTTTTGTCCCCCCAACAATATTTGATATTTAAAATGTCTGGATATCTACTATATCTTTGATGAACGAATAAGTTTCAAGCGAATTTGAAAATTACACTAGCATAGCTCTTGAACATTTAAAAAATTTAGTCGTAATGCTGCAAAGCGTAGAACATGTAGATGATGTTGGTCCCCGGGCGGCAGAAACGCGTTCGCCTTCTGTGCGCGTCGTCCAAGATTCAATTTCCCGTTGGGGTATATTGAACGGAGTGGTTCAGAATCCACATTAGCAAAATACTGTAGGCCTCGTACTTAGAATCTCACGAGATCGTTCAGGACGTTAATAACAATTCAATTAATATTCTAACGAAGTTACAGAGTTAGAATCCAATCAGTATTCTAACGAAGACACACGTTTAACAACTAATTAAATGTCTAAATGGTACTACTGTTAAAGTCTTAACTATGAACTGGACATCTAAAATTTGATTCTCCGTCATCGATTTTGCAATTTCCTTTCAACCACACTAACTTTCCATTGTTTTTCAACCGTGCTCAATTTCCACTGCTGACATGTAAATTTTCATAAACACATTTGTAAATAAATACTCATTATATTACCTTTTATAAACAAATTGTTGTTGCTCAAAACTTGCTCTGTGCAGATAAACACATTTTTATAGTCTAAAAGGTATCACACATCTCAAAGAAGAGAAAAGAGTATACGCGTACATTGTATGCATATACATGTCACTGGAGCCTACAAAACCATGTAAGCCGGCACGAATTCGGCAGCACATTCAAACATGAATTTTTACAAAATTAAAAACAACATTGCAAAACACAAAGCAGAACGTGACCGGTAGAAGTGAAACGTGATTTCTGAAGGGCAATTTAATTATTCAGTTTGATCCGATGCCATTATCTCACATACTTAAATGAAATAAAAATCATGCAGATTTTGTAGCGTTTGAATACGATTGTCTAGTCGAGATTATATTCTGTACCGTTTTCTACATATCATCCAAATGCAAAACACACACTCTCTACACTAAAATTTATGACCAAAGACTTTTTCTCATTTTACATGTGGTTCATAGCATGAAATTGGCCAGGCGCTCGAAAGCAACTACACTAAATGAGAATAATGAACAACAAACGGAATCAATCCTTGTAAGGCTGTAGTGTAAACAATTCACACACATTCTACCAAGCATGCACAAAACCTAGAGAAAGCATAATTAAACGAAGACGAAAATTATAAAATTGGCAGAACTAACCTGACTTGACTTGCCTTCTATCATTTATCTGACTTTCCGTAACTTCACTAAATGTGGACATCATTTAGTAATACACGACAAAAAGTCGATCCTGAAGTACTGAATAAGAGAGTAGCGGAATTTTCACTTTTGCGCCGATAAAATAAAGAACTAACATAAATACAAACAGATACTGCAAAATGCGATCACAGACGAAAAAGGACGAGGGGAGATGGAGCACTGATGCAGTAAATGGATCTCCTGCGAGCATCATACTCTCTGCAACTTCGATCACAAATAAATGTTGTCACTGAGCACTCCTATTAAGAAAGTGCACCGTACGAAACTTTCCAGACTTAGAAGGTTAGCACAACCATTTCTATACAAAGTGAGCTCGAGATAAACATCAAGAATATGTATAACTACAATCAAGTACTAGACGCAAATTTGGGATTACAGTGAACATTAACATGTTTTCGTGCCTATTATATACAGTTAAAAAATATTTTAAACATATTTACAAAATGTCTCTATATTATTTTAACAATGTAAGCTTTTAAAACTAGTATGGTTCATTGGTTTGAGTTAAAGTGACTTTCTGACCTGTATATACGTAGTTCATATCACTCTAAAATAAAACCATATGATCCCAATACAGAAAACAATGTTGATAACTTGTTACATAAGCTTATCGAATATGTTCTTTTACGAACACACACGAGAGTTGATAAATAAAATATTTCATCCTAGAAACTGTGTACTTTGAATTATCTAACAAAACAAAAAATCATTGCTTATATATGTTACAAGTAGAAGCTACCGTAAAGACTAACAAGGAAGAACAGATTTAACTAATTGTATATCGAGTTAAGGCCTAAGGGTACGAGGTCCGATAAGGAAGTTAGTTTACTTCTTTGGTTATATTACAAAAATAAATACGTAAAATTTATAAAAGTTAGAACACAGCGATAATTAGTTAATCTCTCCTTCATATACAGTTCTAGTACAATCACAGAACGAAAATGGCAGTGTTGGCGCTGTATGTTGTTGAATACAATGTTTTAAAGGAAAACAAGGAAGGACCCATTTAAAACTTATAATCTTCGTGTAAAACAAATATTTTAAAGAAAGGTCCCTTGACATATTTTTAACTCACTTAACTACAGGGAAGTAGGTAGACCCAGGACAGGGTGCATTCCCTTTATAGCATATACTCTTTAATTTTCAAGTCGCACTATTTCAGGCTGCACAAGAATAATTTCCTGACGCTCAGTTGTTTGGCTGCCTCTTCCAGTTGACAAGAAACATGAAAAAGAAGCTATCATCAGAATCCCTGATCTGCAGGTACAGATCAGACCCAGAATTTGCACTCAAAGCCAGGATGATAATTTCCTTAGCATTTGCTCCTATAAATGCATTGAATGAAGCATCTGATGCTCTAGTTGCTATTTTGTCAGCAGAACTGTTACTTGTCGCTGATCGGTTTGAGGATAATTATTTAAGTGAAAATTATGTATAATTTATTTACTACTAAATAGTCTCCTATCCTGCGTAAATAATTCTCTGAGAGTTAAGCTATAAGAAGTGGATCTTGGGAAATTAAAATAACAACCTTGTTCAGTTAGTAGATGAAAATAAATAGAAATATCATGAAATCTTCTGCATATTGCCTTAGTTTTCAAGTGACATGTCTACCAAATTTAATACGTTCGGGGGCTAGTGGGTGCAAATATTTTAAGAATTAGAGAAATGATCCTGAAATACAAGGCATGGTAAGGGATATTTTGGGGGAAAAAAAGGGCAATCGTTCCCTATTATTATTATTGTTTTTAATTTCTTTTTTATTTACTGCAGGACGAACGAATAGGAAGGGCACAAGAATTCGCGAATGAAGGATACATGCAGACGGATGAAAGAATTCCCCGTATTGTAACAAATCTTCATACTGTTGACATTATAGAATATGACCGTGTTTTGGCCCACAATTCAGTTACGGTATGATAATGTAATAGTGCATATAAGACAAAATAAATTATTCAATATCTATATTAGATTTCACAGTTGATTCCTTTCCAATGTCTCTGTTGCAAATACGGGTAATAATGGGCAGTAATGCAATGTTATGGATAGCTATGAAGTTATGAATAAGCAAAATGCCTATTCCTTTACATAAGAGATAGTATAAAGATAACTTGACAAGTTTTTTTTTAGTGTCATAGGCTGCCTACAGGAAATTTTATTTTGCCTATTCTGCCTATTTCAATGTATAGTGCCTATAAATGCCTACTTTTATGAAATCTGAAATCTCTTTCTACAAACAGTTCTTTTTCCATTTCTTTTCAATCGGTAGAGACTAGTTCTGCGTCACGTGCACAAACTTTGATGTTCAACGTGTTAGTCTAGTTTTTGCCGAATTATTTGTGGAAGTTTTACAAGTTCCGTTACTTTTTTTAAAATTCAAAATTTCTAGAGTGCCTTAATATCCGGGCTCTAGTTATGAAATACATTATAACATATTTAGTTAAGTTAACCTCTTTAGATAAACTGTTTTGCGCCCACACGTCCTGCTCCGTGCCGAAAGAGAATATACTTTATTCCACCCTAAGGGTGGGAGAGAACATTTGGAAAGGTATACAGTACTTCTTGAATGGGGATTGAGAGGTTGATATGGACTGTAATGCGCCGGCAAGTCGTTCCAGTACATTCTGAGATATATGAATATGAATTTGGCATGTCTTAACATAAGCTAAAAGTCAAGGTTAGAGGAAGATAATTTTCTCACCCCCTGGCAAACTGTCAGTGGGAAAGGGAAAAATGTTTCGAAATCTTCTGCGGAAGAAATATCTTGTCCTCCTACACATGCTACTCTTTACATAGGGGGAAAAAGTGTGATTTTAATTGAGGTAAGTTGTATAAGTAGATGTGTATTTTGAAATGACTAATTCATAAAATGTTTTCGAAAGTAACAAAACGGAGCGTTTAAAAATCAAGAAAAAGTAAAAATTTCAAGACTATAATCGTAATCTTATCACTGTAATACATATATTACAAATTTTAAAAGCATCGTTTGCATACCTCAAACGAGTGATCATTGGTACACGTTTTGGTCATCCATCACTATTTGAACACATTTTTGTACACTCTGAATTTCGGCCGCGTCCAGTCCATCACCTTGAAAGAATCAAATGAGAAAGCAAACTTCGCACTTTGGGGAACCTCGATCTCACTGGCCATGCTGAATGTTGAAGAACTGAGCGCGGCCGAAATTCAACGAAAAATGTGTGTCAAAATGAGTTCATGAGACTCTGTTCTGTACAGAAAAGGTCTCGAAGGTTTCGAGAAGAACGAACTCATGTTCATGATGAGGCTTACCATACTGCCAGGAACTTTCTTCAGGAGGGAGTACAAACACTGGCGCTCCATTCCGAGCAGTGAATAAATGAGAGTGAAACTTCATGGAGAGGTAACAGGGGTATTAACGTAACTTGTATATCTTGATATTCTTGTATTACTCTTGTTTATCTCTACATCTCACAGTAGGTTAAAAAATACTCCTCGTATGATACCCCTCACACTTATTCCGCGAATTAGTTATACTTTTTAAGCACAAGACAAAGAATTTCAAAAAGGTGTATAAAAATAGTTTGAGTAGTGTAAATTTTTTTTACAGTCAACTGAAGTTTACTTTGGGCACTAATATCTTAATATCTCCTAAATTTGCTAATTCAATGAAATATAGTCTTCGAAACGACTTCAAGAAAAATACATTTTTTTTCCTTCTGTTGTCTAGTATGTCTACATGTTCTTATAAATTTTTAAATTTAGTTTCACAGTGGATTAATATATATGTTCCGGATTGAAAATCCAATGGGGGCGTATTGAACGGAGTGGTTCGGCATCTATTTCAACAAAAACTGTAGCTCCCGTCCTTAGAATTTCACGAATTCGTGGAGGACATTCATTTTGGACTTCGGCCCGTCACGATTTGCCTTTAGCTGTTAAAATCCACACCCATGCCGGGACTCGAACCCGGGACCTTCGAGCCGATGGCCTACCGCCACACACCGCTCGGCCACCCAGCAGGCTGAGCGTTGGCAAAGGATCATTGAAAAGAATGACTTGCTATGTGTAAAATAAGTATGTTTTCAACCCTTTTCATCCAAAAAAACACGAAGTTTTGACTTGTTATAATGCTGACAACGATGAAATGATCTCCCCGGAGACAGGATTGAGATCCGAAGGGCACAATGGCTATTTGCTGTAATCTTCCATCGGATGGAATTTGAATTTGTTTGTGGCCTTTTAGACATCTACAGCTCAGGGTGCGACAAAAGGATGAGGAGCTGACCAGGGACTAAGTTGGTACCATCCTGGCATTTGCCTGATGTAACAGAAAAATCTATCAGGATGGTCGGCCGCTGGCATCGAACCCAGGACCTGCCGAATGCAAAGCCATTATATGGATGAGATCCACAGTTTGAAGTGGATTCCGTACCACTATACAAGTCAAAAGTAGAAGCAACAAAAATCGTTAGTCTGCGGGAGCACTAACTGAATAATCCGTATTCAAATATCGCTTCTCGTTAATAAATAAGAATGTAGAGAGGAAAACACTAACCTTTAAAATCTTATATCACGTAAAATATTAAAGCTAAAAATGAACTTCAATATATTTTTAAGTAGACAAAGAAGATAGTCTTAGCAATGGAATGGAAAGTGTTGAAAATCATGTCGGATTATAAGGCGAAAAATGTAAAGGTGGTTCAGTTTTGTCTCCGGCTATTACCTATGATTTCGTGCGAAACTTTTTGTTTTAATAATCTACATGAAATTGAACTTGATATGAAGATATTTCTAAGTAACGGCAGACAGAAAGATTTGCATTTGTTTGATGTTAATGAGCACAACTCTGGCTTAAAATTCAGATGAAATCGAACAAATTCTATCTCAGAAAAGGGAATTGTGAGCGAACTCCTATTTCGATATGGTTCTCTAAACACACATTACCATGTGAAATTTTCAAACTGGAGTGAGTATAAAAGACATATATATACATATATCGAAATTAGCACCAGCATTAATCCATTACTATGTGTGTATAGGCCGCGCATTATTGCTGCGCAACTCCTATCTCCTCTTCCGGTCGCAAAGAATGTGCTGAACTAACTTCCCATTCAGAGCAATGCAACGGTCGAATTCAAGTTACGCACTGCTCGTGGTTCCACGTGCATCAAGGACGCGTCCTTGAAAAACCACTTACGCTCTCACGCACTAGAAACTTACCTTCCACAACTACTTTCTTCACTCGCAATGTAACTGTGTGTTTGGCAAACTGACCTAACAGAACGCATTTAAAAAAAAAGCTCTGATTCATTCTTCTAAATGTTTACATTCTTTTGTCATGCGATTATCATACAAGCGATACACGCTATATCACATGGTATAGCGTGGTTTCCCAACTGCGGTCCGCGGACACTTGGAGGTCCACGAAAAGTTCTGTTGAGTCTACCAACCATTTTTTAAAACTCCTTTTTAACATATACAAGCAATTGCCATTAATGCTGTAATTTCTAATGATTTAAAGAATTTTGTTAGTTTGTCACAGGCATTACAAATGTCTGAAGAAAAAAAAAACGCAATTGGGAAATTGCTGTTAATTCTGGGAAAAGGAGAGAAAATATTAAAAAAAAAAAATCTTTTTGTTACAAATTCAGGATAAGAATTAGTTTTTTTTTCTTTAACCAGACGAACATTTTATTTTGATTACCGTTCTGTGTTAAACGTTATCATACAATATTTATATTCACCGGTAGACAGGTGGCTTCGCTCGTCGCCTTGAAACCATAAGGGTTCTGAGTTCCATATCCGACGGAACTATATTGAACACAGTGCATAGAAAAAATAATTTGGTTACCGCTACCCAATGTAGAACAACCACATGTTTGGTTTTTCAGAATTACGTAGAGAACCCGTATTTCAATTACAAGACATACAATTACTTTAAGTACGTCCATATAAACTTTCAAACTTTACTATACTAAAATATTCAAATATTCCAACTGACGATTTAAATAACAAACAATAAGCGAAACTTATCTACCAATTAAACTGTCAGTTGGAATTTGAAGTTCCAGTATTTTAATCTAATAAAGTTTGAATCTCTATAGGGATGTACTAGAACTAATTTCAGCCCATACATTTTAAAATTACAACAGGGATTCTACATATAATGTTCAAAACCAAACATCTGGTTGTTGCATTGGGTAACGGAACGGCAACCAAATTATTTCTTGTGTGGTTCGGAATCGACTTTGAACTGTAAAACTCGATCTCGAGATATCCTCATTCCATGGAAAGCAACAGTAACCAAAGGACCTTCGGGAAAAGCTGCCTCCGGACAGAGACCAACACTAATATATACGTATACTGTAACTGAATTTGGATTGTCTACGTTTAACAGACTAACTTTAAAAAAGAACCTATATATCTTTAAAAGGAAAACAATCACAAGAAATGCATACACAAAGTAGCAATTAATTTTAGTCGAAGGTGAAGTGTTCATACACCAACATAACAAAATCGTAATAAACATATCGAAATCTCTCTCTTTCAAACAAATTAAACTCACGGTCGTCAACTGCTTTGACAAAATAGAGACTGTAAAAATGTAAGTGTAAAAATAGAGACTTCACGTTTTGGACATTAAAGAATTCAGTTGCCAAACATATTATATTTCTTTTCTACACAGGACGCGCGAAGAGGTTAATCAATACGACCACTCAATCCGCTCATCACAACAACAACAACACAAAATAAAATAAAAGTTTCACATAAACCTTACTCATTGCAATACGAATCTTTAGCTTGCGAGAACGATCCCGTAAAGTAACATCTGAAGAGCTTGTATGTATAATTTCAACGCTTTATTTCAGGAAAGATATACAAGGACTACTATCTATGTGGAAGAACAAGCAGTCATTGGCCAGACTACTCACTGTAAGATAAATTAAACCAACAATTTCTTTCATTCGAAGCAATATTTACCAACTCAGCACTTACAGTAGTCCTAATCACTTCATTGTGAAGGTTCTCCGCAAAGTGTTTTCACAAAGCATAAAGAATTAACTAGTTATACTCTATAAAACAATACACTTATTATAGTCCTTTTGTACACATTTATTTTTTGTATATAAGGTCTTCTGGCATTTGGCTATAAGTCTCACGTCTCTTGTTGACCACCAAGGCATTCGCAAATTGGGACCAGAGCTGAAATCGGGCCATTTTTAGTGATCCGGCCTGGCTCAGACATAGATGACCCACCCAGCAACCCGGTAACGAAACGACCCAAATAACTCGATTCACCCAGTTTTGATCCGAATGACGCGACTAACTCAGTGACCCGGTCTTGACCCAAATGAGTGAAATGACCACACTGACAATATGACCCGGCGACCCGATGATCGAATTTTCACTCAATTGACCCAATCTTCATCCGTTGACCCCGTCTTGCTCTTGTGGTTGGAATCAATCAATCAATATTGTCATTTTCCCAGAGATATGAAATTACTTCATGTTATTACTACTATTAGGAACTTTTCGCCGTTGTATTATTTGTGCTCGGGGGGGTAGCACCTCCGTTCCCGATTACCCCTGTGCAAACGCAACAGTGTATGTCGAGAAAAGAATTAACAACTCTGCTTTGCCCTTCGAGTCACTGAGTCGAAATTGGGTCACAGGTTCAAGGCCGGGGCCCAAGCACAGACCCGGAGACCCGTTTCATCTAGGAAACCCCTGATAACTCCAGTCAGGACTACAGGCATGAGCGGACTGGACCATGGACACAAATCTCTCTCTTGTACACAAAAAATTATGTATTACGGAAGTGACATGAGCTAATAGTTCACTCTAATGTTTACTATGTTCCAGTTTGCTTTAATACACGTGGAAGCAGCAATGCTTATGGTGAAAACTAGGTTAACAGGAACTAATTAGATTTGTACTTATTTGGTACTACAGGAATCAAAGTTTTAAAGATTTATTTCTGTTTGCCAGTCCCAAGTTCTTTTCCCTTCTTGTTGCGAAAAACGTAAAAACAGAATGGAAGTTGTTGAAATTTCTTTCCAATACTCTTAGAAATTTCTGAATCTATATAAGCTTCATTTCGGAAGAGCAGTATGGAGAGTTTGCTTTAATGTCAGTGTTTGTTCTGATGCTGACTAAATGTAGAGTTGTTAGAACGCTGTAAAAGCAATATTTGAAAAGCTTACAAGGAGAAAGAAAACAAATCTAGACTATAAATACTGTAACAAACATTACACCTATCAGAATGTTGAGAAAGTGTCAGTCAGCATGTTGATATTTGATCCTGGCATCAAGGAAAAATTAGGTATTGTGTACAAAAGCCTAAATCGTAAAATAAATGTGTACTTACGTGAAGATCATGCTTGTTTAGTCGTTTCTAACGTAAACTAACCTAACAAATCAAAAGGTGTGATGTTGGTAGGGATGTGACTAAGGAATAATTCTACCAGAAGAAAATATCGTTCAAATGAATAAACACTAATATTTTCCCGGTATTTTATCCATCCTTAACTATACTAATTTTGAAAATAAGCAAACGCAAAAAACTATACAGAATGAATTATGCCAGTGACTTTTCAAGAGGCTATACCATCTAATCTTTAAACTACGTAAATATTTACTAACATGGAACAAAATTATGACCTTTATTGAATTTCACAACACATTCCTTTGCATTTCACTGATAGTCACTACTATTTACTTTGTGTCACTTAACACAAGCGGAAACGAATTTTGTCGCTTCCATCACTGACGTAACCAGCACTCACATTATAACCACGATAGACACTGTTATGTAATGCTTTCACATTAGGACTAGCTGCGGCCTTCACAACAGCTGACGCGCGGATTCAAATATTCCATCATGAACACAATTCACAAACACTGACTTTTCTTTGGTGTCATGTAAAATAAGGAACTTGGCTTCTTTCATACATAATTGCATACATTATTTACGCTTACCTGGCGGCAAATGGGTGCTTTGATTCGTTTGTATCGATAATCCGCGCCGAGAGCTGAAGCCGCGATGAAACTCGTCTGCACACTTGGAACACACTACTGATGCTCGTGCGTGAGACGACGAAAAGGAAGAGACTGGTTAAGAGAAGCCGATAGTATACGAGAGAATACGAACTGAACCGATCATGGAGTGTTGGATAGACAACACGATGCAAGACAAAATTATCCTATTTAGGGGTAGGTATAGGATGTTCAATCTTGGTACGTAAGTAGTGAATAATCCAACTGTAATGCATCTGTGTATCTCATGAATTAAACTGTTGTCCTATATGGAAGGCAAATGACTTTTTTTTTTAAGTAAATGAGAATACCAAATTATTAAGTTACATTATTGGAAATAATATTTAAACCCAATCAAAGTATACAGAATAACTTTTAGCTATATTTTCTACTTTTGTTGAATCATATATCTGTGGGTGCACACAAGAACCTGATAAGTAGCAATAATAATAATAAAATTCTCCCCCCAAAATGGTTGCCCGGAAACAATATTTGGTTGTCTAAATCATGGTGTTTCTGTAAGTCTGCCAAAGTGATACAATGCTTTCTCTGATCTTTAAATCGGTTTTTCTCGAAACTAGATAATTATTACTTATCAGGTTCTTGCATGCATTCAGAGATATACGCTTTGAAAAGTAATACTCAGTTTCAAATTTGGAAAATGACAACCTCTGATCGAAAATATTATCGGTGCTATTTCTTACAATCATAATAAATGTGTAAAAGAGCTAAGTAAAATTTTAGTTCCTATAATATTACAACGTTGTTCAAGTTTTCTAACACCGGCAGCCTATTCAGTAAATATTCAATTTTAGATTTCCAAGCAGATTAAGAATAGATAACTAATCATCACAGAAAAGGGGGGGAGGGAAGGAGATGCTATAGACCTGTAAAGATACGAACATTTTTTTCCTATATATCTCTTCACAAATTAATTATAGATATGTAAAAATTTTATATACTGTAACAATGAAAACGGATTAAAAAAAAAGTTTAAATGTAAATCTATTAACTCTTTACAAATAGAATTGCTTTTAAATGGAATGTTTAATTTTTATACAATTAAATATACGTGACGTTCAGTTCAATTCAGAAAGAGGAATATTATAAACTTTTTTTTTTCTATAGACGATATGTATAGGTAGGTAGGTGAGTTGTAGTGACACCATCTGCTGACGTTTAAAGACGAAATTGTTTCAAATATTGTACTCGGGGTTTAAAAAATTGAACAAGAAGCTAGTCTTTTACTTGCGTGTATGCACTGTTGACTAGAAAATAATCATTTTAAATGTATTTTAAACATTATTAACACAGAACTTATTCTTTTTGTAGACATACTACCGATGGCGCATTTACATTCAGTATTCGAGAAGTATTATACAGGATGTAAAGAAAACATAGGATCAAACAATGGGAGACGAATCTCAACATCGAAACAAGAAGAAGAAAAAAGTTCATATAAGCATGGGTAGAATTCAGCTCCGTTACAGTTTCCAACTTACAGCCCAAAATCGAATGCTTACAATGGTAAATACCATGAATATTGCGCCATAAATCTTAAACTATGCACCAACATAACAAATTAGTTTTCGGAAGTTGATTTGTATCAATACAATGGATATTAGAGTTAAAAAGTGATGCAATCAGGTGGTCAGTGTTGCGAACCTAGTATATCACATATATATATTTTTTTCAAATTGCACTACGTCAGCTTATTGGATATGTGTATTCTCTAGTGTTGGTGAACAGCAAGTGAAGCAAAGAATGCGATGCTGCAAACTGTGAATGTTGCACAAGGTTAAACATAAAAACACATTTCTTCAACAGAGGGAGACAAACATCACAGGCTGCAACACTGCGTTCTGTGCTTTACATGATGTTTACCATCTCTAGAGAGTACAACGTATCCAAAAAGCTGACGTAGTGCCATTTGAAAAAAAATAAACGATGAATCAGGTTGGCAATGCTGACAAACCAATGACATCACGTTTTAACTTC
>JAGDQP010036073.1:0-19239 GCA_022664845.1 Lepisma saccharinum | reverse complement strand
TACATTTTATCATACGGCTAGTACTGCATTAATGTTCTACAGTGTTTGAATTAATGTGATTTGTCTCTGTGAGACGGGGACAGACTCTCTTGCTCCTTTGCCACCCTTCGACGGAGAAAATGCTAAAAATAGAACATCGAGTTACGTTACAGCAATATACTGTGGCTGTGAGACCATTAGTGAGTAGAGAGACATGTTGAGTGTTGGGGTTGGTGGCTTGAAACTGATACAAAAGTGTCCGATTGCCAAGATCCTTACTATGAGACTGTCAGACTGTCAGTAATTTTGTGGTACTTTGGCGTAGTACGGCGAACTCTGGTGTTGACCATCCTGACTGAGGTTTCCCCTGGTTTCCATTTTTCACACCAGGCCAATGCTGTGATGGTACCCAGTGCCGTAGTAAGACCACTAGGGGCACATGCGCCAATCTGGATTTCGGTGCCCCCATGCCCATTTCGGGCCCCCCATTGAATTAAATAATGAGAAAAGCTGCTAATGCTTCAGTTGCAAACAAAAAAATAAAAACTTCGAATGAAAATTCTCTTCAAAGGGTTGTAAGATTAATTTACATGATATAGAGTTGTGGGGTCTCTTGCGATGATTCTTGTTTGATTTATGTCTGATTTAATGAAGTAATATCGATATATTTGTTCCTAAAATGCTACTTTATCAAATAGCTGTAAAAATATGAACATTTTAAACTTTAAAATCGGCCGTTGGGGCCCCCTCTGAGCTCGAGGGCTACGGTGCGACACACCGCATACACCACCGATTTCTACGTCACTGATGGTACCTTGAATAAGGTCAGAGCCGATACCTTCCCAAATCCTTTTCCTTGTTGTTATTTTTAAAATCCAGTGTAAAATGGCCTATCTGTGCTGTATCTGGAGGTTGTTGAATAAATAAAAGTGCCGTGAGGTAAGTTTATATTATTTTAAACGTTGAATATTCTTAACGACTCTGCAAAAGTTGTGAATATACGGTGATAATTATCACCATGTAAGCAATAAAATACGTAGCCTATTACCAAAACATCGAACATGATCTATATTTATGAATACGTTGTTGGTATTTGGATACTGGTCAGTTTGTTTAAGATTTGTTTTTGTGTTTGGTATTCTTTCTTATAAAATAATTTTAAATTATATATATACACGCTGCAATACTGTGCAATGCAGTTACATATGGGTACTTATTCCATTTTATTGCTGATAGAATGATTGTTTTTTACTTTCTCGTATAGAGAAAGTATTGTAATGAAAAAAAAGAGGAGTCGAGATTGTGATGAATCTTAACGTTTTAGACCTCTCTGAGTCCAAAAAAAAATAAATCATTTTCGAATTATATCTGTGTGTGTGTCTGTATGTATATATTTTTGTGAACACGATAACTCAAAAACGGAACGAGCTAGATAAATGAAATTTGGTATGTGCTCCGTATACCAAAATTGTAGATCTGTATCAACTTCTAGGCCAAATCCGTTAGCCGAAGGTGATACTTTACACACATACTAGATTTTCTTCATGTAAACTAGGGCTCTAAATAAAGGCAGATAAATTAAATTTGGTATACGAATTTCTAACTGACAAAAAAAATCAGATATCAAATTTCAGTCGAATCACACAAGCAGAAGGGGAATTTTTCTGTTGGAATATACGAAAAAGTCCAGGGTAGAACTAAGCGACAATATCTCTCTGGAAGTCAAGAACGTCAGCGGAAGAAGAAAAAAGAAATGGAAATGACAGCGATTCCAAAAATAGATACATTCTTTTACATTACGTCACGAAGCAAATCAACTCTTTTGGCCATTGATGAACATCAAGATCCACGTAGTCTGAAGTGCGGGCTTCATCCTTTGTTATAGACATCCAGTCACAAAGCTCAGAAGATCCGAATGAAATCGAAAGTGGTCTGCAAACGACTTTCAACTATGAATAATTTGCAGTGTCTTCAAAAGAATCGTTCTCAAGTAGCTACAACTTTGGCAAGGAAAGTCTCACTCGATGTTCTAACGGTTCGGAAGAAGCAGTTCGTCCAGTTGCGTCTTTTCATGTCAGTGAAACTGAATCAAGTGAAACGACAATTATTAACAGTGAAACCGCGAGTGCTAATTTTGAAAAGGTTCCTCCCGTCCCTGTCACAGAATAAAGAAGCGTTGAACTTTGTGTAGTTATGGACACTCAGGAGGAAAGACTCTCACGCGAAAGGGGGTCGCAAATTGGCTGTTTCATTCCTCCCGGTCGCAATGAGAGCTCGTCTGTCAAACTGGCGTTTTTAGAGAAGCATCCAATTCAACCTCTTGAGAATAACACAAAACTTCCCTTCGACCAATCAAATGTTTACTGTAGAATTATTCCGAATGGAGATTCTGTTCAAAGACAATGGCTCTCCTACTGTGAACAAAATCAAAGTGTGTACTGTAACGTTTGTATGTTTTTTTCCAAAGACACTGATAACCCTTTTTTGAATTGGTTCACGTTTGCAAAGAGGCATCATTTGATCACAGCTATACAAAAGCAAGAATCCAGCTCAACTTACGCAGAATCAGTCACAGCGCTTACTACTGCAAGGAAAGGCTGCGACATCCAAACACTACTGAATACCACCATGGTCGAAAAGAAGAAGGAAGTTCGAGAAAGAGGCCAGTTTATTCGGAGGATAATTTATATTGTTCTCATTATTGGGAAACAAGGACTGGCCTAAAGTGGAAAGAAGAAAGCGCTTATTCTCTATATGACAGAGCTATTAACTATGGTAATTTTCTAGAATTAGTGTTACTAGTTGCAGAATATGATTCTGTATTGAAGAAACACGTCGAAAATTGCATCAAGGTTGGCCAAGAAAAAAGAAAGCAACAGAAAGGACATTCTGGACGAGGTGCAGTGATTACTTTTCTGTCAAAAACATTCATCAACAAGCTGATAAACATAATAGGAAAACATTTCCAGAAGATCATTGTGAATAAAGTACTGAGATTTGGAATATACAGCTTACAGGCCGATTCAACACAAGACGTGTCCGTACTTGATCAGCTGTGCATCACTATTCGCTACGTGTATGAAAATATAGTGTGCGAAAGTTTGGTTGGACTAGTTCCGTTAAAACGAAGTACTGGGCAAGATATCCTGAATACTGTTCAACAGCATTTGGAAGATATTGGGTTGTCAGTAGAAAAGAACATTGCCTTTTCATTTGATGGAGCAGCAAATATGAAAGGGAAATATAAAGGATTACAAGCCCTCCTGAAAGAAACCAACCCGTCCTTAGTTTATTCTTATTGCATGGCCCATGTATTTAACTTGTTTGTTACAGACACAAGCCAGTGTTGCGACTCCGCCGAAAATCTGTTTGGTTTTTTACAGTCAACTGCAGTATTACTGAGAGATTCTCACTTGCGTATGGCAATTTGGTCAGAGAAGAACAGTGCCGAATACGAAGGACAAGATAAAATTAGAAGACTACATACACTAGGTGCGACGAGGTGGTGGGTTAAGCATGCAATTTTATCTGCATGCAACTTCGTCTGCAATTTTCGCCAAAAGCGAAGAAAATAGTTTTCATGTTGGGAGATATACACTTCTTATAAATACCTTAAACGAAATAGGAACAAGCAATAATTTTGATCCTAACACTAAGTCGACTGCTAGATAAGATAGACTGCTAGATCACAGAGGTAAGTGGTTGAGTTTTGACATTCTTATGACTGCGGCGCTCTTTTGCGAAATTTTTAGCATACAACACCTACGTCAAATTACTTGCAATCTCCCAACATAGACTACTTTACAGACTTGGAAATGGTGAAAACTATGACATCGAGGCTAAGAGCAATACGTACGAATTTCACCGAACTGTACGAAAGAGTGAAAATGTTTGCAGAAACTGTTAACAGTAGGTTTAAAACGAGCAATATGGAAATTGAAGTTGATTCTGATTTTAAAAGTACACGTTTACAACGAAAGAAGCTGTGACGACGAAAGCGTTTCTTTGCAGAAGGAGGAAGGAGTGGGGCGTAAGTTTGAAATTAACACTTTTTTAGTTGTATGTGATCAAATCGTGTCCATCATTACAGAAAGATTAATTCCCAATGAAAACCCAATGAAAGATTGCGCATGCTTGAATCCGAAATGTTTTAGTTAGTGAATTGAAGGGAAAAGGACTACCCGAGAATGCATTGGGTTTCATTGCGAAGAATGTAAGAGTAGAAAAGCACCATCTTCAACAAGAACTCAACCACGTACAGCAGCTTATACATATGTGTTAACTTTGCCAGCCACGCAGATCACTTGTGAAAGTATATTTTCTAAGTTAAAAATAGAAAATAGACTACGGTCACTGCTTGGTCAAACTTTCTAATAAAGTTTAATGCTAATAAACGTGGAATTCATACAAAATCTAGATATCGACCATGAATGCACTATAGACAAAATAGGACATTCCTCTCAGGAGTTGAAAAGGATGCTTATTTAAAAATGCAATTTTCCAATAGCTTTCATTCTGAACTCTACATCAGATGTCAAAATTGCATTATTTTTTTGTGAATTGCTATTAGTATACCTAACTTATAATTACATATAACTGAGTAATGCATGCATCAGCCATCATACATTTTTCTTGTTCTCAATATAAAATCATCTTTTTTTCACTGCTCTACTTCAAATTTATACAACCTGTTTTCACATATGACTGGATTCCTTACACACTAAATTGTGTTAAGCAATTTTTAAAAAAATGATAAAAAAATGTACGCTATAACCTGTATTGGACACAGAGGGGCCCCTTAAATTTTAAGCCCCACCCAACTAAAATGGAGCCAGTCCGATATTGGCCATGGCCGACACATGCCCGAATCCTTTTCCATCCCCTATCCCGGCCTAAGCGTTATAAATAAAATTCAAATTTTGAGCATAGAGGGAAAATTCTGAATTAGTTGTTCCCTTGTACAGAACAAGGCATAAAACATTACTGACTGATTCTAACGAAGATTGTATTTGTTTAAATGTTTAATCAACAAACATTGCGTAAAATAATTGTATTGCCATCAATCTTCAATATTTAACACCTTCTTGTTTAACTGTATATTATCTGCATATCTATACCCACATAGCAAAATGACGTCCCAGGGATATCTGACGGATCTCCTGGCAGGATATCGGGACGTCCGTAGGACGTCCTGTTTAAGTCCCGTTTACATCCATGGGACGTATAGTTATAATTAATCCTTCGTATAACTATACGAAGGCATATCCTTCGTATAGTTATAATTAATTAAATAATAATAATAGTAAGGTCGATTTAATTTATAGAAATTCCAGGTAGGTAATCCCGCACGACTTTCCGGGGGACATCCAAGGGACCTCCATACGGGATGAACTGTTTGTATTGCCCACAGAGTTATCCCACGGACGTCCTTAGGACATCGCTATGGGAGCAGGACCATTCTGACGGTAATGGGATCTAAATGGGACGTCTCAGGGACGTACTCTGCTATGTGGGTATGTATCTTGTATGACTTTGTGCTGTATTGGCACCATGTTGTTCGTAGAACATTAATAAATATTGCATTACATTATTATTACCACAACAAATGTAGTGATATTTCACGCTACTAATAAACGGCTAAATAAAAACTTAAAATTTCTAATTCATGTATACTGGGCAACACCGAGTTGTAGGTGATAACAGTAGTACAATCGCGATAGTTTGATGATCCTCTGAATCTAGACAAAGTGACAGTAATCCTGGTGCAAAACTAGGAGTTTTATTGTAGTTGCATTTGCTATGGAGATTTATTTTCGAGAAATTCTGTGTAATCAAGAACAAACCTCCACAACTCCGGGCTTAAAGTAATTCTGTAATGAATATTGTGTCTGTGTTACTACATTCCATTTATGGCATCTAGAAGTATCTTATCGACACACCTCACTCGATGTTCTAACGGTCCGGAAGAAGCAGTTCGTCCAGTTGCGTCTTTTCATGTCAGTGAAGCTGAATCAAGTGAAACGACAATTTTAGCAGTGAAACCACGAGTGCTAATTTTGAAAAGGTTCCTCCCGTTCCTGTCACAGAATAAAGAAGTGTTGAACTTTGTGAAGTTATGGGCACTCAGGAGGAAAGACTCCCACGCGAAAGGGGAGTCAACAAATTCCGTGTAATAATACATTAGCAAATAAGAACTCATTTAGTGTATTTCTGTACATATTCTAGTATAAATTCTACATCCATGTAATGTAAATTAGAGCAAAATTTTTATCCCCGTGCCTTTCTCTGAATTCGCCACTGAAAGATAACTTAAAATTCATATTTTTGCCCTATATCCTTCTAAGATATTCAATTACACATATCTTGAGCGGGCACCGTCCCCCTCCCCCTCCCGGTTAAAGTTTCAAAATTAAAAGTTAACCATTTTGAACAATATGTGGATGTCCCCTACGTGGACAATGTCATTCCACGTAGGGAGCATTGCTGTCCACATAGGAGACAGTTTACGTATTTTACACAGTTACTGAGTATATTATGCTGCAACTACTATTCTGTGAAGTCCAGTAAGCATAAGAGAGATTAAAGATTCATTACAAAAAGGTGGTTCAATTAAAAGTAAACAATTTTGTTCCCTACACGGACAGCGATATACACCTTTAAACGTTTTTGTATATACCTCGTAAATCATACACGCATACATATCACATTAGAAAACGCACGTGTACACTCTGCAAATATAGACAATTCCGCAAAAAGGCAAGACCACTACGTGAGCATGATCTTTTCTTTCTTTCTTTTTTTTTAATGCTTCGACCAGCTGGTTTCCGTAGACCAGTTTATTTAAGACTACTTTTAAGGTGAAAAATACATTTTTTGATCTCGACAAGTGGTGGTTGAACAATGCAAATACTTCTAAAACAGTACCCAAAATGTTTAAAAAAATTCTTGTTAAGTTTAATTTTCTCATTATTGCCCGCCCGTTTAGATACATTAATTTGGCAATGACCCATATAACACAGAATTTATCACCTAGAATCTAATTATCCTAGCATGAGTGGATAGTCGCAGTGTCTTAATGCCAGTGTCTTTGTTAATTTATTGGGTTAATTTGTAAAAAGGTTAACCCAAAGCCACTGGCATTAGTCCGAATCAAGTGAACGTTAGCTAACAAATCAGCAAAATTTTATCCCCGTAGTACATTCAATGAAGTGGTTCGGAGCCCACTTTAACAAAAACTGTAGGTCCCGAGCTTAGAAACTCAACCAACTCGTTTAGGACGTTAATAACAATTCAATTAGCAAAATGTTCTGACCTGAGAAGAAAAGTGTTGATTCACGTTTGAGGGAAAATATCAGCAGAAATACAAGACTTATTTTACGGAACAGACTTCTATAGGTTAAGTAATATACAAGCCTGAGGGGCTATCTCATCCTGTTTCTTCTCGGGAATGTCTTATTTAGGCACTTCCCGGAGTACGTCTGATGTAACTAACTAACTAACTAACTCTATGGCTTATGGAACTCGCAAGTTCATCGCCGCAGTAACAAACGTTCGCCATTGGATTCTATCCTGGGCAGTATCAAGCCAGTTTTCATCACGAACACCTACTTCTCGAAGATCTCTTCTAATATTGTCCTCCCAACGACGTCTCGGTCTTCCCAATGGCCTCTTTCCATCGGGCCTTCCAACCAGGATAGAATATAATCTTCGTTTTTCCTCCATCCGAGCTACATGCCCTGATGTAACTAAGGAAAAACCGGGAAAGCCTAAGACAAGAGTTCAGTAGTAGGACTGAGCACATGCATACATGACGTTCCAAAAACAAAAGCGTTGAGCTACCTTCGAGCTCAATTAAACTTGTTCTTGGGGGCACAAGGGAACAATACAGAAACTGAATACTTCTTTCAGGGTAGATTTAATGAATACAGTGACTCTAAAAACAGGACAGAGGGGGATGGAGGAAAATGAAAGGTGAAACAGCAAAGTTTCCACGTAGTTCGATACGAGCCGATGACTCACTTGAAATATCCCACCAGGTCGGCAGGTACCTAAAATCCGTACATTGGGCCGATGTCTTTATGCCTTTCAAATCCCTACTTGATGGACATAATCGTCCAGCCACCTTCGAACCACCTCTTTGACGACAGCCGATACAAATCCAGACGTTGGTCCAAAAGCATGTGGTGGCATTTTCCTCATGGTGATAATTATACACGGCCCTAGCAGTACAGAATATCGGGCCAATATCGATACAAAACTGGTTCAGTACCGGCCAATATCGATCAGGCACAATATCCTGTGCTGCTACTACAAATCCAGGGTTTGGTCTATACTGTTGCAGCTTGTGGACAAAAGCTGCTGTTTTACTTTTCGTACTCCCCCCCTGGCGCACACGAAATTTCTTTACGGTTATTTCTCTTTAATGATCCCACGTAGATGGTTTTATATTTTACATAGGTACGAAAGTTAATTTCTTTCTTCATATATCTAATATAACTATAGTTTCATTTGGAAAACTTGATTGGGGAAGAGGGAGGGAAACTAACAGCGACTGGAGTGTTGCAGATTGGCTATGGCAACCCGAAGTGAGAGAACGGCTACAGCGAGCTCAATTTCGTTTTTTCTAACGGTCAACCCGACATCACTGTTTCCATAAGAGCAACAGTATACTCTTGAGTCTGGACGGATAATAGGGGGTACTTCAATATTGTAACGTAGACTCCCTTCAGTATAGTGTATGTATGGTGATGTCATTCTACAAAATGTAGCACCAATAACCCCAAAGATGCTGTAAGTAGGTTTTCTACTCTACTATGGGTGTTTCATGGATATTTAGGTAAGTTATTTACATTGGCATATAAGATCTGTTTCGACATTAAAGATGTATTTTCTCAATGAACAACAATTATTTTCAACGATTTCAAAAAGAGATCGTCAACAGTTAACGATAATCACGAAAAATTGTACTTTATTTTATACACCCTAGGGTGCTCCAACTCTGTGTACCCTAGATGGTCTATACTTTTCCCTTATTTTCATGTCAGGAATCTCGTAAGATGGTATTGCCTGTGTTATTTTGCTGTATAAATCAATTTGACCGCTGTCATTAGTTTTAGTCAACCCTTGAAGACCTCAAATATATTTTGGGATGAGTAAAATATACAAATTTTTAATGTTTTCTCGGTAAAATGTAAAGAAACATATGATTGGAACTTCCATAAGAATGGATAAAAGAGGTGTTCACACACTATAATCTCATATTATAACACTCTGATGGTGAAATCACAGTCTGTATCCTTTAAAAAACAACGAATTTAAAGTCAGAAAAAGTTGCTGAAAGTAGAAATCAACGCTTGAGGCTATAAACTTTGTGAAATGAAGTGTAAGTGGACACAAGCTTTGCCAACGACGCAAGTGTATAAAATTAACTTCAGTACTAAAATATCTAATGGTTAGTACTTTCAGGTAACTGTTTAATGAGCAAATTATTTCTTTAATTAGGACTCAAGAAGTCGAGTCAATGCGTAGTTGTTAACATATAATTCTTTCCCAGTGGACACCAGTCACATATAGTGGTTTATTTGTTATAACTTCGTAATAACCCACGTTCGTTTCTTATTAACAATAATAAACCTCATACACACCTTGTTACGACACTATTCATTCCAAAATAACCAACACCAAAGAACTGATAACGACATCTGCTAGCAATTTATATAAGAAAGAAATCTAATTATATGTCCATTCAAAAGAATTGACTCTCTCGTACCTAACAAAAGATGAAAGAACGAAACCGCTCATCATTTTATATGGCAACTGTATGGCTTGTTATTGTGTGCCACTGACGTCACGTAAATTTATTATTCGTGTGGGATTATGAATACTATCCTAGAAGCTTGGACAATTTATTCCTGTCGTATTAGCGTCTGTTGTACAAAGTAATGTCTTTATCAATATATCTAGAAATAGAATGCTACTGAATTGATATATCACAAGAACTTTGAAAACAAAAATATAATTGCCATCAATCTGAATGGATTTACATGAAGCACATCAAGTTGTATTCATCATAAGAAAACACTAATCGCAGTGATTGATTCTCTGTTTCACTCCTATGTCCTTGTTTAACAAGCTGTGATATTTCAATGATGGTAATCTTGATACCACATGTAATCATAGGAAACCTGATATTCATTAGCATTTATATGTCATGCCTCCCTTAACATTGAACGTATTGTCTACTATCACCAATAAAAAAAAAGTTAAATCAGACATCAAACTACTATCATGGAATAAACGATAAGCAAGTTTGCAAAACAGACAGCGCAAGAAAACAATTATTTTATTTTAAAAAGGCCATAACTAAATTTTCTGAATTAGCCGACTGTACAATTTACACAGCATACGGGTAAAAAAGAAATAAATAAATCGTATGTCGTAGACTTAAACAATTTAGAAAATAATGATATTCAGAGCTAAATATACAGGGTGTTCGGGTCCTAGCCTTAGGGTAAACTCTTGAAACTCCGTGCTATAATACTTTTGGGATTCTTCTATTAAATGTTACGATCCAGCTACCCAGAAAATATTTCAAGGGTGTAAAGATAGGCAGTCATACAAAATTGATTCATCAGTTACTATAAGACTATCTAGTTTTCAACAACGTCTCGGTCTTCCCAATTGCCTGTCTCCCAGCGGCTTCCGAACCGCGATGGAATATGTTCTTCGATTTGTCTCTATCCAAGCTACATGACCTGCCTATCTTAGTTGTTGTAATTTCATTATTTTTATAATATCGGGTGAATCTTACAGTTTGTGGAGTTTCTCATTACGCAGTTTCACCCAGTCTCCGAATATCTTGTCCCGTTTCAACCCCTATATCTTTGTTACTATCTTATTTTCAAACATTTGTAATTTATGTTCATCTGCTAGGATCGTACACCAACTTTTACAACTATAAATTATTACCAGCAAAATAACAGTTCTGTATATTCTCAGTTGTAATATTCTATCAATCACGAGTTTAGAACCTCCTATACTGAATAGAAACATGCGTGGCCCGGTACTGAACGACCTTTGTTTCTCCCAAGAGCTCGTTTTCACTACTTACAAATGTTCCCAAGTATAAACATTTAACTTCTTCATGATCTTATTTTTAATTGTTATACTTCTTCTGAAAATATAAGGGACACTCACCAGCTGAGAGAGCCCGATTTGGATGAAAATTTGCATGTAGGTACAGTGCCTAGGTAAACCTTCATAGCCAAATTATAGCTGCAATGGTCAACAAATAATGACAAGGGAACCCGAGAAAGATGGAATGTAGAGAGGAAGTAAATCAAATATAAAGAAAATGTCTTTTGCCTTTTCTTTCACAAGCTGTTAAATATATTGAAAGCAAATGGCTATTAATGATACTGGATTGGAGGTGATACATGCTAGGGGTATGACCTCAATAACCGCCATATTGAAAGCGGTCATCTTGACTATGATTCAAAATGTTTATAGTAATTGGGTCATGTGATATATATCAACCAGTGCGGAATATTCCAAGGAACCCAATGATGAAGTTAGGTTTGGCATAACTCTAATCCTGTACGACAAAATGACACGTGAAATTGACCTGAATAATGTCACTTTCACCTAGTATTCTTGAAATTGGGATTTCATCTTCCGTTAGTGTATTTACAACTTTATTAGGGTACCCGTACTGCCCCGCAGCATTGTAAAATAAGGGAACTGGATAGATAAATAAAAGAAGTAATGAAGTATTAGAAAAGAAGAATGTTGTAAAATAAAGGGCAAACATATTGTAAACTATAGGTGATATCGTTTTTCTAGTTTCAGTGGTGGGGAAAATGTGTTTTGGGCCGGCCATTTTGGATAAATATGGCGACTTAATTAACATTTTCTTACATTATCGTGACTTACTCGTGATGGTACACCTTCATACCAAATTTCATTTCTCTAGCTCAACCGGTGTGGAAAATGGTTTTGGGCGGACACTTTGAATCCAAGATTTCAACTTTTTCAAAATGTTGTAATATTTTTAAACTGCTCTTGATAATACAACTTTATGCCAATTTTCGTATCTCTGGTTCAAATAGTGTGGAGAATGGGTTTTGGGCAGCCATTTTGAATCCAATATGGCGAATGATATGATAGCATCGGAAACGGGTCCAATATCTGATCATGAGCGAAAAATCATTCCAATCTGTCAAGCCGTTTCTGAGAAATATGATAAATATTCCCTGTAAGGAATACATAGAACAGAACACACAAAACGATTCTCCTTCAGTTGAGACTTGACTGAGAAGAATGTGGTTTATCGATTGCTCATCTACGTGTAAAGCCGGAATGTTAAAAGAAAAGAATGATCAAAATCGGTAAAGCAGAACGGCAGGACGGACTGGAAAACCTTTGTTAGCTTTTTTTAAAAATGTATTGATAATGAGAACACTCAAACACTTCTCCTTCAGTTCAGACTTGATGGAGAGAAATGCGGTTTTTCGATGGCTCATCTAAGTGTTTTAACCGGATATTTTAGAAAAATAATGATCAAAATCGGTCCAGTAGAACGACAGGACGGATTGGACAAAGCCCTTTTTAGCAAACTATTTAAATATAGGTATAGACGAGCAAAAGTACCGCCCGTTGGTGCGGCGTGAATATAATATGTTTGTCAACAGTCATTGGGTCATTCAACAATACTCGCTTCCACGTGGTGGGCTGCGCCCTTATCTTGGTAAGTTTTGGGGGGCTGCGCCCCCTTTATCGTAACCAGACTCTCCTATGTGTAGAGGAGAACACTCAAACACTTCTCCTTCAGTTCAGACTTGACGGAGAGGAATGCGGTTTCTTGATGGCTCATATACGCGAAAATCCGGAAATACAAAATAATAATAATAATAATAATAATAATAATAATAATAATAATAATAATAATAATAATAATAATAAAAATCTGTGCAGTGCAGTAGAACGGCCGGACTGGACAAAGCCTTTTTTAGCAAACTTTTTTAATATATAGAAAGTGCACTTCATGTTACGCCATGAAGATCATATTTCCCAACATACTTTTTCTGTAGCCCTTCAACTGTTCAATCGTCCCTTCAACTGTTTCAACAAAAAATATTTATTCATTATTCCAGTCACAAATTTTCCCGGTCAATTTCACTTCTCATTTTGTCGTGCAGGATTAGAGTTATACCAAAACTAACGTCATCATTGGGTTTCTTTGAACATTCCAGCACATATTGATATATCACATGACACACTTACAATTTAAAAGTTTTGAAGTATATTCAAGATGGCGGTTATTGATGTCACCCTCCAGCATGTATCGCCTCCTGTCAAGTATCTATTAATAGCCATTTGCTTTCAATATATTTAACAGTTTGTAAAAGAAAAGGCATTTTCCTTACTCTGTATTCGATTTACTTCCTCACTACATTCCGTTTTTCTCGGGTCCCCTTGTCGTTATTTATTGACCATAGCAGATAATATAATTTTGGCTGTGAAGGTTTACCTAGGTGCTGTACCTACATATGAATTTTCATCAAAATCGGACTCTGTCACCTGGTGAGTGTTCCTTGTCAGAGCAAGTGGTAAAAGTTATATTGAACATAACCCCTAAGTTGTTAACCTTTAGGCCAGACGCAGATGTTCGATGAAACTGCTTAGTTAGAGCTTTATCTTCAAATGGCTAAAACGTTTATTTAGTAGTGTACGGGGGACTGGTTTAGGATCAAGCTCTGCTGATTTATAGTATCGCATGTTAGTGAATGACCTTAAAGTCATCCATCCAGTAATTCGAATAGAAACTGCTGAACACTTTTAGTGTTCAAATTAAGGTTTAAAAAAATTGTTTGTTTGTATCTACACTGTTGAGTCGATCAGTAGCACACTCTGAATGACTTTCTCATATTACCAGTGAAAATATTAAAGTATTGTCTGGACGTAAACCCTCGACTCGAGGAGGCCATTTTGGCTCTGATTTATTTTGTTTATTCTCTAAATCTACTTACTGAACTTAGTTTCATTTACAGGTGAAAGCATAGTCGTAGAGTTAAAGGATATTCTGCAATATAATAATAATAATAATAATAATAATAATAATAATAATAAATGTAACAAAGAATTAATAATAAACAAATAAGCAAAATCATAATAACTAAATACATCTGGTGGTACATCTAACCTTACTTACCCTATATATATATATTATACAATCTACATGTGTGCTTTAGTGCCATAATAAACCTGTATACTTTCATGGTGACGCGCAAATCGATTGAGCTGAGCAAAGTGTAAACTAAAGCCCAAATAAACAAAGATCTCTGTTCCGTTCTAACTTTTTTTCTCTTTGGTTTGCGCCAAGTCTTAGCAATCAATAACTTCAAGTAACACACAGTAGAAGTTTTTAAAGTGAGTAGAATTAATGTTGGCATTGCTTATAAAACATTAACACTAAAACTAGATATAGCAGCACAACAAGATTACCTATTAGAGAATCTTCAAACATTTTCTAAATTTATAAAAATAATAATAATAAAAAAAAGATGAAATTTAGGAATCAAAATTAGTTTTGGTTATCACTTAAATTCTTAGTTGGTCCTGCTACTGCCTATACAATGAATTTTATCTTATTTTGAATTTTTAGTTTTACCGTCTTAAACGAAACTAAGCGAGCATGCTTCCTAAATAAAGACTGCAATTATTATGGAACATTCCATATTTAAGGGAATCAGAACGAACCTAGGCTCTCACGCTTCTAAGGATTAAAGGAAGTATTTTACGCCGATTTTCTTCTTCAGGACAAACTCAATAACTATAAATAAAGCTCCAAATCTGCCTCTGCCTGTCAGTTCTTCTTTCCCATATTCAAATTGAATTCTATTTATGGTCTTTAGGCATCTGAGGCTCAGACAGGAATAGGAGAGGGGAAAGGATGCGGGAAGGTGTCGACAAGGGCCTAAATTTAAGGTTTCAACCTGGCAGTATGCCTAGTAGCAAGAGTCGAACATGTGTGCCTCCTCAGAGCCGATCGGAAGTCAGAGATTATAAACACTAGACCACGAGGCCTGGAATTATTTCGATTTTCATCTTCAGAGGAAAACCATTAATACTTAATATTTAGCAATTCTTATGACAAATAAACACTCAATTAATAGTAAACGAGAAACCGTATGATTAAAAAAAATGAATGAGCACGATGGCGTTTCTTCCGAACTTTGAAGACTCTACGATGACTATAATGGAATAACCTAGTTCGTCCAGATCATAGTACCAACTTGTCACTCACAGATTGCAGCGCGTTAACAAAACTGCGTAAACTTGAGGCTAAAATTAACATGCATGAACATTTTGTGCTGTAAATAAATATTCATTGCAAGCAGAGTTGAAATCGGACCACTATCTCTGACCCGGAGAACCGAACTGTCCCGAACATAAGTGACCCGGTCCAAAACATGACCCAGTGAGCCGATCTGGAAACTATAATGAGCTGGGAATTTTTGGCGTCGTATTTATAGTGCTCTGGGAGTAACACTTCCGGTCTCAGTCAGACCTGAAAGAGACAATGTTTAAACGCAAGTAAATAATTGAAAACTCTGCTTTGCCCTCCTGGTCATCGGGACAAAATCGGGTCGCCGGGTCAGGCGAGTCCGAAGCATACACCCGGTGACCCGTTTTAGCTCTTATTGCAAGCCACGATTGCGTTTATGTTAAGACGAGCTACCCAAATCTCAAGAAGCTAATCTCAACATCACAAATTAAGTTATTTTAAACGACTGACAGCTCTGTGATTGTGTTCACTAAAGCTGAGAACGAGCCAACTCGTACGTGAAACAGGCAATGTAGGCTGAATATCAACAACTAGAAAAATATATACTATACGAATTGTTTACTGCTGTAGTATTGGACTACGTCCTGGCAATGGGGATTTGTTTTTCAGTAAGATTCCTCTTCGTGTGGAAACGGAGAAATCCTGCATATGTAATTACTTTTCTAGGCATGAAGAATAGAAATAAATATTCACTTTCATTATTTTTTTTTACTAATGCAGATAACCCATTACAATTTTCTCTTTCGCTTGTGCTCTTGGTTCTGCCAATAGCAATGAGTAAGTGGAGTGAGAAACCACACAATTTCGAAAGTGTCATTGTTGTCAAGGTAATAAGCGGAGATGGTAAAAAGACAAAAAAAGTAAAGCGAGAGAGAAAATGAAAAGAGTATATTTCAATGTACCTAATGGTCGTTCGCCTATTCACGTTGAAGTAATTTTCCCACCTTGCAATTATAGAGAGTTCTTTGAACCTAATGTAAGCACTAAATAATAAGTACTAGTTTTATTCCTAATAATTGATGGGAAACTCATAATGGATCTAGGAGGAAATTACGATGAGTTTTCTGTAGTATTTTACATTCAATACGAAATCGGGAAAACGATTCAACATTGATTTAAGTTCCATTGTATTCCTTCTTCTATAACGAATACCAACTTGATTCATTCACGTAAAATTTAAAAATTTAAAATATGAATGTCGAAAATTACAAATTCGCGTGTGAAATATATGTACTGATGTATAAAATGTCCACCTTAGTTAGATCCTTGATATTTTTTTGGTTGAGTTCCGATATTTTTCTTACCAAGCGGACAACTATTAAGGAGGGTTACTAGATCCCTATTAACGTGATAAATACGTTTGGGTTTCCATTCCGATGCAACTCATCACTAAAGCAGATCCTCGCCTACCACTCCATCTTGTCTCCACGGTAGTTGAATTACAGGACTTCGCCCTGCCAGATCATTTGATTCCGTAGTTTCAGAGACCTATTGTAAATTTTCCCTATAATTTCAAAATGACTAAAGAATACAAGGTGACTGAAAAGTTTTCTGAGATATTTATAGATGTATAGATGAGTCAGGTATACCAAATTTTGATCAGGAACCCTTGATGTTCAAGGTAATTCTGACACAATACAAGCAAACACGAACGTGAAGCCATATCGAAGGTTTCGTTTACGAGAAACCTATGGAAGATACACAAACATTTTTCTAACCAAAACACTTATATCATGTAACGTAGTCTTCATGATGCGTGGAGTATTTGAAAGTGTGACAGTTTTGTTCCACAACGCAACGCCTACATTGAATTTGATGGTCGCCAATTTAAAACATCTATTGTAATTCATTTAGCAACTTAATACAGTCTTTTTTTTGTTTTGAGTAAATTAATTTTGTAGTCTAATTAGAGTTTCATTTTGACGTTTGTGTAATATTTGTTTACGGCTTAAATTTTGTACAAAATAGTATTCAATTTCAATTTCATGTAATCTTTGCTTACTTTCTCAATTTTGTATAAAGTAATATTATTATTAGCTTGGGGTGTTATCCATAATGTAATTCTTTACATTCGTAAGTTTGTGATGTGTCAAGAGCACTTAGGAGGTTCCTAATAGCAAGTTGCTTTGTTCTAATTCCTCTATATGTCCCCTAAGTTTGGCAAACACTGTTTGAATCACCCAATATAAATATATGGCTCAATTCTTTCTGGATAAGAAGATGGAAAAGAACGATAAATCTTAAGAGTTTAAAAAAAAATTGCATATAGTCTACATGTACTAGAAAAAGAAAATGCAACGGAACGCTAAGTAACTCTTGAAATCACCAGTGTTCCAAGTGTGGTAAATTTAGAGGCGTGCCATATGTTTCTCTCAGGTTTGTTTCACCAGGCTTCCTTACACTATTTGCGTATAATTTTACCTGGAGAAAGCCGTAATGGTTTGATTTCTGCCCACATCAACCAATAAACACATACTGACGAGTATTGCTCCACATATCAAAACTACTCTATATTCCAGCAATTTTACATTCAAACATCGACATGAATTAAGAAATAAAGATTTTTCGAAAATTCCAAATCTAAATGGTTTTAAATTCCGGCATCTCGTTCCTAGGGATAGTACTCTGAGAACATGAAAGGTAAAATAATTAAAATAATGAGCTCGAATAAAATATCTTGTTCAATTACATTTCAAGGTCATGTTGTTTACCAGATTGTGGAATTTAATTATTTATACGGCAGTTCTTGAAACTTCCCAAAGCTTCATAAAAAAAATACTATTGTTTGAATGTTGTTAAGTGACATTATTATTAAGCATTTTGAATTGTTAACACTCACTTAAATGTCCATACCCCAAATTACAGGGAATTGGGTATAATATATTGTGCGCGTGATTTCCAAGCCACTAGTAGAGATTTTAACGCTAATTACAACATTGTCGTGCTATTTTAAATTTTATCTGAAACTTGCATGTCATTTGTATTTTTCAATAATTACTTACTCGTATTATAGCGGCAAGAGTACGAAAGTAAATCTTATTAACTATAGTTTTTACCGACCTGGCATTTTATGGAAAGCGGTTCGTAAATTAGTGAAAAGAATACTTAGACTACTGCATGTGTGGTTTTTACTCATAATATCACCCTCATCGACTAAGCCATTTCAGCGCACTGTGAAACAAATAGGTCAAACATTACTTTAATTGGCTCCTCTTTGCAAGCACAGAGAATGAGTAAAATTGTGCGCCATCTTCAAACAATTTGAGACAGACAAAATTTGGCGCAAAGGATTTAGAGTTTCCTACTCGGGAGTCTTTCCACAATCCTCACTTAGGCCTACCAATATATTGGTATTTGTCACATCTTACGGGTATTCCTCTTGCACAGATTGCACAATTCTAGAATATATAGTTTTGTGTAGATTTGACTTTTTTGACGGTAAGATGTTCCATTGGTAATATTTAAAATATAAGGCCCTAAAATTAATTTTTCCACGCTTTCGGAAGGTTCTAGGCTGGAAACGATTTTTTTACCCATGTTTATATGGAATTTATTGTCCTGATCTGAGAAGTTTGTCTGCCAAATAGGGTGCACATATTTAACAAGGAATCTATAGATACGCCATATTTCCTTAAAATGAAAAGAATACTCATTTACGTATAGCATATAATTGTATGAGCAACATTGTTTTTAAATAATGCGTTACGAGAGAATAGAATGTCACGAAATTCAATTTGAATGTCCACCGACATTGATTTAATTTCCCGTACCACTTTGGTATCTGCACAATTACATAGCTGCTGTACTAGTTTCCACTAGATATCTAGATATATGAAAACCTTATATTTCTACTGTTTTCCGTGACAGTCATATGACGAAAGGTGTGAAAAGTCCAAGTTTTACAAGTGTGACAG